>VMDR010017119.1:0-20436 GCA_007922815.1 Macrotus californicus | reverse complement strand
GAAAATATGATTAAAGTGGAAAATGGTCTTTGCATCTGAGTGCAATGATTCAAGATGTGCAGAAAGATAAAAGAAAGCTCGATTTTTTATAGTCTTGAAGTCTCAAATGGAAAAGACAGTAAAAATCTACAGAAAGTGAGTCAGCTTCTCTTTCCTTTTGATAGAATGAAGAAAATTCCAGTGAAAAATGTGGATATGAATGGCTGGTATCTTGTGAAATAATTTAGCTTTGTAAGAAATGAGGAAGTAAATTAATGGGGATTATATAATTCAATATGCTACAAGCATTAAGTGCCACTTTTTGCCAAGCACTATGAAGGACATTGTGGGAAATACTTAAAAATGGGGGGGGGGAGGTTGTAATCTACTACAATTGCTTGGAGGAAATACTTAAACTAATTTTAACTGAAAACCATTTTCATGTAAGATGATAATAACAGTAAACCATTTGCCGAGGGCTCAACTGTGTACCTTCACGTAGCATCTCACCTGGTCATAAGTCACACTAGACAGTATGATTACCCCTTACGTACCGAATAGAACTGAGACTCAGACGACTCAAGAAACTTGCCCAAGTTTGCTGTTTAAAAGTGGCAGGTATATGGTTCGAACCCAAAGTGCTTCCCATTCTTACACAACGCCAATGCACATACAGAACTACTACACTTTTTAGAAGTCTGCTATTCTCATTTTAAAAACTTACCAGGGTGATTTATTTGTATCTTATTCCCCACACTGGAAAAAGCCATATTGAGCTTAAAAATAAATTTACTTCCACTTTATGCAATAGATATATCCCTAAAAAGTTGTTCATAAATCAACATTTTCTTAATAGAATGCTATTTTTTTGTTGCTACATACCATAGATTTTTCAGAGATTAACTCTCAACTTCTCATTTATATAAAATTGATAATTATTATTGCTTGGCAATAAGTTCCTGCTGATTTTTCATTTGACAGTGCTCTTCTTGCAAATCCCCTGACTTACTTATTTTGAAGTTTGGATGGTCATCAATTGGAATTCCTTAAAATGGAGCATATCCTGCATTATTAATATAAAGTTAATCACAACACAGTTAGGGGATTCCTAATTTTCCCTTTCCTATCATCTCACAAACAAGGACTGAGGAGCTTGCAATTTCCAAGTATTTTTATATCACAAATACAGCATTCACATTTACATAAATGTCTTTTCAGGGCACAAAATACAAAATGAATCTGGCACTGTTATTTCCTAATATATTCCAGGATACTGCCTTGCTAAATTACAGTCACTAAAGTCCACAGAGACAAAACAACACAAATCGCCTACCTCTTCCCCTGTAAGGTACACTGGCTGAAAGAGGCCCTTACATAAATAGCACTTCTGCTAATTAATTAGTGCTGGCCATAGTGGTTTTCATTAAACTAACAAATGAAACCAAATAGTGCAATTTTCCTTTTTTGCTCCTACTTTAGTTAAAATTTAAAAAGACCAGGGAACTCAGCTGAAGAATGTTGCTTGTAATTCTTTTTTTCTAATTACTTAAATCATTGGGTATTTAAAAAAAATACCTCATATTCATTTTGGTTGTTGGTTTTACATGATAGGGTGGCTTATTAAAACTACTGCACTTTCTGGCACATTCCAGCATACAGTTTATGATCATGAAAAGGTCACACACTTGAAAATAAAGTTCAGTATGCCTCTCACATTTAGCCAAATAATCACAGAAGGTGTTTAAAAATAATTCCTATTCCTCTCCTCCAAGCAGCTTCTTTTCTTGTCTCTGCGTACTCATGATTACCCATCAATAGCACTTCTCTCTCTCAGGGGATCATACTGATGGGATCCCTCCTAATGCTTCAACAGTGTTACACTTTTGTGGAGGCCATCAGAAAACAAAAATTCTGGTTGGACACTAGTAAAAAACACAACAAAACAAAATCCTGGAAAAATGACATTCCAGAACTAAAATATCTAGCTAAGCAACACTGGGCATCTGCAGCATGGACCTTCCAGGTAAATGTGAAAAAACAAACACACTTTAGAGCACTGCTTCTTGGTTAAGAAAAGAACAGGGTAGCTTTGCATCTCCTTGGAGGGGTCTCTAAATTCAGACCTGGCATCCACTGGTCCCCATGCTCTCTCCCCACAGTCCTCACCCATCCAATGAAACCCAAGCTGCATCTGGCTTTTTCAAAATGAATCACAACTTCAAGATGAACCTAAATCTTTTTATGCTGTCGACATTTGATTAACCCATTTGAGTGTGTGTATATTCCAGTTTTCCCATTTCTAAAAACATCCACTCTGTTTTACTCTTCCACACCTTTACTACATGTAGTGTCATACTGCTCACTAGAACTTTCAGGACTTCTCTGTATTTTCAAGTGTTGGTGGATATCTGGCCTCTCGTCTATCTGATGTCTGGTAGGATAACAACAGTTGGTTACTTGGTATTACTTAAATTACATCAGCTGCAGATAAGCACAAACTCAGCAAGTTCACAGACTCATCAAGTGTTACTGACTTCCTTCACAAGCTTTCCCTTCTACTGACCTTTCTGCAACAGACTTCTTTCTAGTCTTAGGGATGTAGAAAATAGGACATCAGTTAAAAAGTACAGCTAGAATAAGAGAACAAATACTGGTATGCTAGATTAGAAGAAAGGAAAAGACTTGATATAAATAAATAAAGGAAATCTCAGTCAGTGTACCCTCTGACAATTATTTACATTAGGGTTTATTTTCCTTAATTAAAATATTTTGTGAGTTCCGGCCAAAATGGAGGCATAGGTAAAAACGTTTCACTTCCTCGCACAACCAAAAGAAAGATAACAATCAATCTAAAAACAATAAACAGCCAGAAGTGCCAGAAAATCAAACTGCATGAAACTCCGACAACCAAGGAGTTAAAGAAACATTCACCCAGACCAGGAGGAGGGTCTGGGACGGGAGACCTGCAGCCGAGCGGAGAGGATGCGCGGCAAGGTGGTGGATGGTGGGGAGGCGAGGAAGTGGCTGGCTGAACGGGAAACTAAAGACTCAAAGCTAGCTGTAAATTACTGCAGGGGTTGCCACGGTGGGAGAAACTCCTGTTTTCACACAAGGCAGTTGTTGGAAAGTGGGGCTAGAGCAGAGCAAGTGAATGGCATTGTTCCCTCTCTGATCCTACCCCCACAGACAGCACCACAACATAGCAAAGAAAGTTTCCCCACCCTGGCAAATACCTAAGGCCTCACTCCTTACAACATAACAGATGTGCTGAGACAAAGAAATATGGCTCACATGAAAGGGCAGATCAAAACTCCAGAAAAAGAGCCAAGCAACGAGGAGACAGACAACCTATCTGATACAGAGTTCAAAACATTGGTGATCAGGATGATCACAGAACTAATTGAGCTCGGTTGCAAAATGAAGGAAGAAATGAAGGCTACCCAAAGTGAAATAAAGCAAAATATACAGGGAACCAACAGTGAAGGGAAGAAAACCTGGACTCAAATCAACGATTTGGAACAAAAAGAAGAAATAAACATCCAACCGGAATAGAATGAAGCAACAAGAATTCAAAAAAATGAGGAGAGGCTTAGGAAACTCTGGGACAAGTTTAAGCACTCCAACATCAGAATCATAGGGGTGCCAGAAGGAGAAGAACAAGAAGTTGAAAACTTATTAGAACAAATAATGAAGGAGAACTTCTCCAATCTGGTGAAGGAAATAGACTTTCAGGAAGTCCAGGAGTCCCAAAGAGTCCCAAAGAAATTGGATCCAAGGAGGAACACACCAAGGCACATCACCGTTAAGTTACCCAGGATTAAAGATAAGGAGGGAATCTTAAAAGCAGCAAGAGGAAAGGAGAGAGTTACCCAAACGGAGTGACCATAGGACTATCAGCTGATTTCTCAAAAGAAAACTTGCAGGCAAGAAGGGGCTGGAAAGAAGTATTCCAAGTCATGAAAGGCAAGGACCTACATCCAAGATTACTCTATCCAGCAAAGCTATCACTTAGAATGGAAGGGCAGATAAAGTGCTTCCCAGATAAGATCAAGTTCAAAGAGTTCATTATCACCAAGCCCTTACTGTATGAAATATTAAAGGGACTTATCTAAGAAAAAGAAGATCAGAAACTATAAACGGTAAAATGACAACAAACTTACAACTATGAACAATTGAACCTAAAAAAGCAAAAACAAAAGCTAAGCAAATAATGAGAATAGGAACAGAATCAGAGAAATGGAGACCACATGGAGGGTTTTCAGTGGGGAGGGGGGAGGAGTACGGTGGAAAAGGTACAGGGAATAAGAAGCATAATTGGTAGTCATAAAATAGATGGGGAGAGGTTAAGAACGGTATAGGAAACAGAGAAGTCAAAGAACTTATATGTACAACCCATGGACATGAACTAAGGGGCGGGGAATGCTGGAGGGTTGGGGGGTACAGGACAGAGGAGGGATAAAGGAGAGAAAAAAATGGGAAAACTGTAATAGCATAATCAACAAAATATACTTAAAAATATTTTGTAAGCCTTCAGAGTGCTTTTCAATGCCCGTGTCTCATCCCTAGGAACTTTATTTGTATTTATATTCTTTAGCATTCCCAATTTGCAATGTTTAGCAAGAGGTAAGAGTAATCTTTATTAACTTTCTGAGAAGGTGGTAGACAAATTGCAGCAGTCAGACTGATGGACTTATGGTAAAGGCAGCAGCTGATTAAAAACATACGCCCATAGGTTCTTATCCCAGCTGCTCCTTCAATCTGCTGAAGGACCATGGGAGAAGTCAGGAGAACCTACCCAGTTTCTTCATCTAAAATGCCATATTGGGATCAAAATAACCACAGTGAGTAGTGAGTACCAACACAAAGGGCTATTTTGTGAGGCCTCATAATAATGACTACAGGGTATGATTACAAATATAAGGGGCTGAATATCTAATATTAACTAACATTTAATATTACCTGAGTATTTATTAATGTGCACACCCCAAAAAGTGAAATGACCAAAGCAGGGAGATTAAATGATTTGCCAAGGGTTGCACAACAAACTGATTTCTGAGCTAAGACTAAACCCATAACTTCTTGCATTAATTTTCCTCACCCTACATTAAATTTAATTACAATAAAAGTAAAATTATCAACACTTTCTCAACCAGAATCTTGACTGCCTTGCATGCCCCACAGTGAACCATGTTCCTGCTGGTAAGACGAAGAAGCATTACATTATTGGAGACTGCTCTAAGTGCAGTTATAGGAGAAAGGAAAGGATTTGGTTCTTTACAAGTGACCAAATTTTCAGATAATGAGAGCACAGTGAAACATATTCAGTATTACAGTAATGCTCCATATATTTTAAATTGGGTAATTTCAATCTTCTGCAATTTAAGCATTTTTTTCACTCTGAATGTTAGTCAGAATTTAGAGGAAATCCAATAAAAGTTTTAATCACTAAAGCTGTGACCACCTTCTACCCCAATATTCTTTAGTACTATAGAAATGTGAGAATTTATCTTGATTTCTTCAAATAAGAGACTAATGAAACAAAATTAAAATAAAAGCAAAGATAGAATTAAGTGAAAGCAGTAACAGGGTTCCTGATGGTCAAATGGGCAACGCAGTTCTGCAATCTCGGAGAAATCCCTTTGATCACCGAGAAAAGCCCAACTGTGTTTCCACTTTATGTCCCTCCGCCCCCATGAGAGTAGAATGATCTTTAAGCATTATTTTAATTTCTGTGTCAGAGAGGCTTTTGCAAACTAGTCCACCTGCTGCCAAGAAGCATACTAGAATGATGAACGGAGCATTCTTGTGTTATTCAGAGAATAAATCCCTTCCTTTACCTCATTTCGGACAGGCAGAAAATATATAGAAAATTCTACTTTTCTGTGCTTTTCTAACTTTTAGGCCATTTACAAGTTGCTGGAGGGATTATCCTTTGTCTCTTGAGAGATTCACAGAGACCAGAAGCATCTCATTCGTGCAGTGGATAAATTAATTGGGATAGAATTACCACATTCCACGTGGAGATCTGTGCAGGATGCTTTCCTTGGAGGTGTAATGCAAGGCGGGAAACTTGATTTCCACAACTCCCAGGTTAAATTGGTTTGATATATGATAAGTTGCTACTTTGCTTGCTATATGTAAACAGATAATTGGTAGAACACGGACCTGTTAACTCCAGCTCTTCCACCTGTAGAGCCGACTGCAGCCTCTGTGAAGACAGGCTTGAAGGATTCTGGTTTAGAAAACTTTATTCTTGTCTCTGCACAATGACATTTGAGATCATGTGGGGAGGTTTAATCATAAAAGTTAGGGAATGCATGGTTCTCTAGAGATCCACGGGTGATACTCACCCCTCCCCCAACTCTCTCCCAGTCTCTCAAATGAGGACAGCACAAAAGTTTAATTAGTGGATAAAAGTGCTAGTTTTATACAGAACAGGGAAATAAAAGTACAAGTAGGCTCCTAAAAAGTGGTTGGCCGTGGGAAAAAAGAAGTTGGTAGGAGAACTTGTAAAAAGCCTAAGGGACTAAAGTAACTCATGCATCCACAGTCAGGAGAAATAATATTTTGGAAGAAGCTTGGATAAGTAGGTAAGGAAGGAGCTGGAAATATCTGTGTAATGTTCTGGTTCAATGACTTAGAGAGGAGAAAGACAAGGACACTGAATCTATTCACTGCGTCTGTCTCTTGGGCCAGGTGGTTGGCTTCAATCTCCCTAGGTTGGAAAACCACACCATGACAAATGTAAAACTCCTTAAAAGTGATGTGTGACCTAGTTCCTAGGGCACTGTCCTGGCAGCAGGGCTCCACAGCATCAATGATTCTACAACTACCACTGCCAGGGAGAAAATGCTGCCGTTAGAGAAGGTATGAACATAACACTTACTAGATAGATTACATTGTCTATTTTCACTATTCTTACACTTAATACATACAAATATATAATATATAAAAGTATATACATACTGTCATACATATATCAGTTTCAGCAGAATAAGCATCACCTAAAAAACTGCACTTTTGCAGCTGACTCAATATTAGCTGTTATGGGTATAAAGAGGAAGAGGTTATGACCCTGTTCAGTTCGGGACAAAGGATGAGAAATGTCTCCACAAATGAAGAAGCCAACTCTAAGCTTTGTCCAAGACTGGCTCCAAATACCATCTTAGGTTTGGGGAAAAGAGAGAATACAGGATAGAGCAAGAAGTTCTATTGCTCAGCTGCCTGTGAAAAATAAGGTTCTATGCAAAGAAAATGCAGTGAGTGTCATAGCCACAGGTGGCTTCTCCAGTGGAAGAAGCTCATTTGTATACCAAGGAAAAACAGGGTTTTCCAGAGTGGAAAATGTATTTTTTTTGTGGTGCATGACTCTATTTATTTATTTTTATTTTATTTTTTATTGTTGTTCAATTACAGTTGTCCCCATTTTTCCCCCATTACTCTCCCCTGCCCTACTCACCCCCCACCTCCCACATTCAATCCTTCCCCTCTGCTGTTGTCTTTCTCCATGGGTCCTTTATACACATTCCTTGACTTGACCCTTCCCCTTCTTTCCTCCATTAACCTTCTCCCCCCTCCCCTTTGGTCACTGTAAGTTTGTTCTTTATTTCCATGTCTTTGGTTCTATTTTGCTTGCTTATCTCTTTTGTTGCTTAGGTTCCACTTATAGCTGAGATCATATGCTATTTGTCTTTCACCATCTAGCTTACTTCACTTAGCGTAATACTCTCCAGTTCCATCCATGCTGTCATGAAGGGTAGGAGCTCCTTCTTTCCTTCTGCTGCATAGAATTCCATTGTGTAAATGTACCATGGTTTTTTGATCCACTCATTTACTCATGGACACTTAGGGTGTTTCCAGCACTTGGTTATTGTAAATAACACTGCTATTAACATTGGGGTGCATACATTCTCTTAAATTGATGTTTTGGGATTCTTAGGGTCTAATCCCAGCTGTGGAATCTCTGGGTCAAAAGGCAGTTCCATGTTTAGTTTTCTGAGGAAATTCTATACTGTTTTCCACAGTGGCTGCACCAGTCTGCATTCCCACCAACAGTGCACTAAGGTTTCCTTTTCTGTACAACCTCCCCAGCACTTGTTGTTTGTTGATTTATTTATGATGGCCATTAAATATCCCATTTTTGTTTTATCATCACCTTCCCCCATTTCTCAATACTGAATACAGAATTATTTCACTTGTATGCTATAATCATGCTTGCTTTCTCTCCCCTTACAAAGCAGTATTTTGCTGATTTCTGTTTTGATCTATTCTACTTTTGCGCCTTATTAAGTGAATGTACAGGATGGGGCCAAAGTAGGTTTACAGTTGTTTGTATGGAAAATAATACACTAATTAATAAATAATACAAGAATAAACTCTGTGTTTTGCATACTCGCAACTATAAACTTACTTTGCCCCACCCTGTATACAAAGTGCACAATGGGTATATGGTATTATATAAAGCTATATATGATACTAATGCTATGTAAATTCTTCAGTACACTTTTTGTAATCTCATTATAGTGGAATCAAGGAGCTAGCAAATAGTGTTCATTGTAATGAAATCTTGCTGTATTAAATATTTAAGTCACAATGAGATTTAACCAACACCAATGCAGGTAAAAATAAGTTACTTAATATATTTTTAACAGAGATACTAAAAATTATTCTAGAGAATACTAGAAATCATTTCTACTATCAGCTTTTGACTGTTGAATTGGTGATCTACTAAGAGACAGCAACATGAAAAGGGTGTTGGCAAACTGGTACATAAAAGATGGGAGCTGCAGTGCATCAGTGTTGAAGAGGCATCTAACAGAGAAAAAGCAACAACAACAAAAATGCCTACAAGCAAAAATTATTCAAAAGAGAGCTCTTGGTCAAATTGTTATTGCCTCATAAATAATGAGCAATTCCATCACCAATTTTTGCATATTATCATTAAGTAAGTATTGCACCTAAATATTTGTAACCCCCAAATTCATATGTTGAGGCCCTAACCCTCAATATGATAATATTTTGAGATGGGGACTTTGGGAGATAATTAGGGTTAGGTGAGATTAGGGTTAGGGTGGGACCTTCAGGATGTAATTAGTGCCTTTATACTAAATAAGAGACGCCAGAGAGCTTTTGAGTACTCTCATTAGAGTATTCTCATTCCCTTTCTCTTGGGCTCTCTCTCTCTACACACACACACACACACACACACACACACACACACACACACGAGTTTGTGTGAGCACACAGCAAGATGGCAGCCACCTACAAGACAAGAGACCTGAGAACGAAATTTTCCTTCCTGGAACTTTGACGGTACTTCTAGCCTCCAAAATTGTGAGAAACGCATTTCTGTTGCTTAAGCCACTGAGTGTGTGGAATTTTGTTAGGGTAGCCTGGGTTGACTAATATAGCAGGGTATCCAAGATCACCTGTGACGAAAACACTAGAGGAAAAAGGAAAAGATTCTCTTGCTTTTAAAAATACTCTACTCCAACCACATTTTATCTTCACATATATTGTCTAGTGACTTTTCCCCCCTTTCTGAATAGTTGTACTAAAAGAAAGTCTTCACCTTTTGGGTTTTCCCCCTCATTTAAACCTGTTTGAACTAAGGGGTGAGAAGAAGACGTCCTAGATCCTTTCTTTTGGATCTTTTTTGATTTGAAGTGTTGCAGAATCTCTTACTTGACTGAGTTTTTTGTTTGCCTGCAAGTTTATTAATACATTCCATACACACACAGTCTCTCTCCATTCCTGTGTTCTGGACTCTGGGACTTTAAAAAGTGGGATTTGACAAGTGTGGTTGGCCCAAAGTCACTTGATGCTGGATAAGCTTCTGCCTTTACAGAAAAGGGTCAAGTATTTCTGAGACTGAAATCCAGTGCTTGGTTGATCAGTGGATTTGGGTCAACAGATAGAACCAGAGTTAATAGGAGATTATGTCACTGCTGATTGAAACATTCCAAAATGAAAATTACCTAATAAATTAGATAGTTAAGCAATAATAATAATGACAGTAATAATGCCATGTATTTTAATATGATCATTAGAAATGTTGGGCTAGCAAGAAGAAATTAATTAGATACTCTTAAAAGACTCGTATTCATATATTAAACTTCTTTTCTCTCTTTCTCTTTTAAATTGTATGAGAAATACATGTCTAGTGGAAAAACACAAGAGATTTCAGAAAAGCCAGAAGGATACAGAAAAAAATTATAAATACTTAGAATCTCACTTCTCAGAATAAACCTTGCAAGATATTTTGGGTTATAGTTCAGACTTTCTCCTCTGTAAATAATACAACAAACATTTATAAAATTCAACACTGTAAATCACATTAAAGATTTTCTCTAACCCAGTGGTTCTCAACCAGAGGCAATTTTGTCCTCCTTCCCCCAGAGACCTTTGGAAATGTCCAGAGCCATTTTTGGTTGTCACAAATTCGGGGGTGGAGAGGAAAAGGTGAGCTGCTGGCACCTCTTGGGCAGAAGCCAGGAATGCTGCTAAATATCCTGCAATGGACATGACAGCCCCCAACAAAGAGAATTATCTGGCCCAAAATGTCAATAGTGCTGAGGTGAGAAGAACTCTGCTCTAATCCAATACAGAACTAAAATCTTACTAATTAGAATCTACTCTATGCTGTAATTACTGAACACCTGCCGGGTGTGTGTATATTCAAAGATAAATAGGACTCTGGCTTTGGAGTAATGGGGATGACACTCCAAGCAACTGAGCTACTGGCCCTTATCTGTGGGTTACAGATAAGCAAATAAACCTAAAAGAGTGAACTTTTAACTTATATTTCTTTTGAGGCAAGGAGTCCTTTGAGTGGCTTAAGTCACTCAGCACCTGAAACTTGCAGTTTATGGTTTATGCAAAGAATCTAAATTAGTACTAGTCTGAAAAAGAGAGCCACCCAAGGGTAGCAAGCCCCTAAGACACCCTATTTAAGGATCAGCTTGACCTTCCTTCTGGCGCCCCCCAGCTGACCTACAGGCTCTCAACTCTCAGGTGCAGAGTCACAGGCAAAAAGATGAAGTCAACATAGTAATATTGTTACACATCACACCATTTCTATAAAATTCAAAACGTCTTTCTGCCTTGACTCCTAGAATTAAAAAAAATAATAACAACAACAAAACTTGTGGTCTGCCTAGAAAAATGTGTGTCAAAAAACCAGTAGCTTCTGACACTTTTTATGGATTCCCAATCAGGAGTGAGGTATTGTGCTATTTTACTCCCACAGCTTTACTCAATTCTTACAACCCCAGAATGACCTCATGGCCAATCCCAATTTTCAGACGAGCAAACTGAGGTTTGTGGAGGGGGTGAAACAGCTTGGCCCGTACATGTGGTTGCAAACCCCAGAAAGTGGAGGCCGTCGCCATCAAGGCAGAAGGTCAGCCTGCACTGTAGGGCCATCCGGCCAGCCGGTGCAGCCTGTGGAGCCTGCCTTCTGGGTCCAGCGTCATGCCCCAGGGGAGAAGGACAGTTCTCCAGCCACAAGCTACAAGCTTCTGTGACTTTTGGGACTATATCCATCACATCTGATATACCTTTTTTTATCAGTCGGCTTTCAACAAGCAAGCTCCTGGACCTCACGGGGATCTTCAAATGATTCGTTCCCTCATTGTTACCTTCTTTCTTCACCTCCCTCCTCTTTCTGCTTAAATTGTGTAGACATTGTTTTTTTGTCTTGCAAATACTTCACATTTCCTTTTTCTCTTTGGTACCTGCTTTTTCTGTGCTGCAGAGACATCATAACAGGGGAGGTTTGTCCCTCTGTAAACTCAACCACCAAGCTCAAGGAGGCCCTCAGCACTGCCCAACAGCCCACCACACTCTTTCACTCACTTGCTTTTCTCCTTTCTGTGCACACAGTTTCAAATCTCCACTTCCTTAACTCCTCCCATTTAGGTTTCCCCAACCATCACCTGTCCCTGAACCTTCCCATCAGATGATCTGGCTGCCCACTTTACAGAAAAAATAGAAGCCACAAACTGGAATGTCTCAGTCTTCCCCAAACTGAGCCTGTTTACAGAAGCTGTCTCTCTTCCCACCTGTGGCTTATCCCACCTTCTTGAGCTTTCTCAGATACTGTGACTTCAATGATCCCTTGTCTCCTGTAAATTCAATTTGCTTCACCAGGATCCTTCTACTGGCTCTGGACCACTCTCAAATGCTTCTCATTTAAAAAGAAAAAACAGAAAAACAAATACACATAAAACAACTTCAAAGATGTCTCATCTGCCGCCAGTTCTCACCCTATCTCCCTCCTGAGCTTCTCAGCTAACCTTCCTGAGTAAGTGGCCTTACTTGCTGTCTTCATTTCTACACCTCCCACTCACCCCTCAGCCCCTTGGATCTCACCACTGACTCCACCATAGTTTTCCTTAGTGTCTTCAATGCCTCAACATCATGCAATCCAAGATCATTCATTTTCATTCCCACATATATTTTTCAGGCCTTTTCTGGATCCCTCAGCATATTCGGTGCTCAGACCCTCCTTCCTTCCTTCTTCACATAATCTTTTCTCTAGACACTATGACAAACTGACCTTGCCTCTCCTCGCACCCTCCTGAGCAGACTCTTCTTCCTCTACCTCTTTAAGACCCATCATCCCCTCTGAAGCAGCTGTTGAGTGTTAGAGCTCCCAAGACTTGGCTCTAGGCCTTCCTGGAGCACCCTTTGTCCTCCTCGCCCTCTCCCTAAGTGAGCAGACCCAGACCCAGGAGTTCAATGACCACCTCTGTGCACACTCCTCACAAAGGTGTATCTCCAACCCAGACTTCACTTCTGGGCTCTTAGATCCACATCCCTGCTACTTGACATTTTCTCTTAGTTTTCCCAAAGGCCTCTCAAAACTCCACATTCTAAAACATAGTATTTTCACTTTGCTTCTCCTGTCCTCAAATTCCAAATTTGGTCCTTTTCAAGTTTCCTAATTTTAGTGAAAGGCACCACTACCTCTTCAGTTGCCCAAGTCCTCAAGTTGTCTTTTTCTTTGTTTTTAAAGATTTTATTTATTTACTTTTAGAGAGAGGGGAAAGGAGGGAGAAAGAGAGGGAGAGAAACATCAATGGGCTGCCTCTCACACACCCCCAGCTGGGGTCCTGGCCCACAATCCAGGCATGTGCCCAGACCAGGAATTGAACCATCAACCTTTTGGTTTCGCAGTCCCATGCTCAGTCAACAGAGCCACACTAGCCAGGGCCCAAGTTGTTCTTAATACCCAGTCTCTCATTCCCAATATCCAAGTCCTGTGGATATTTACCTCTTGAATACACCTAGAATATATTCTCTTCATCTCTTCCATACTACTGTGCAACTCTGAGCCATTATTATCTCCACCTGGAAATTTCAATAGTTTTCCAACTAATCAACTTGTATCTACTATGCCCACTAACCTATAACCCACTCTTCCTGCTCTAAACTCATCAATGCCTTGCCACTGTGTTCAGAACAAAGACCAGACTCTACTTCTCTAGGCCCACCTTCAACCACACTGTCCTCACGAACATCCACTCTCTCCACTCAAGCTACACTGACTCTCTGTTAGTTCCGGACACTCTCTATGGTTCCGCCCTCCCAAGGGTTTGTGCATCTGCCCTCTGCTGCCGTGTTCCTTCTTCCCTCCCTTTGCCACATCACTTTCCGTTCATCTCTCAAGTCTTAGCTCAAAGAGCCCTTCTTCAGTAACTTCGTCTAGTTTCCTCAATCACATCAAATCTTCTTACATTAAATAAAAGCTTCACATAATTCTTCTTTATGGCAATTGCCACAGGTACAAATTGATATTTTAAAAATATGGTCATTCGATTAATCTGTCTTCCCAGTTAAAATGTAATGCAATATTCAGTGAAGGTAGGAACTGTTCCTGGTTTTGGTAAACAAGGTACTCCAATGTTTAACACAGCGATTGTTAAACAGTAAACTATAAAATGTTTATTATATTTTATTTTTATGTTCACCCGAGGCATTTGTTTTTCATTGCTCTTACAGAGAGAGGAAGGGGAAGAGAGAAAGACGGAGAGAAACATTGATGCAAGAGAGAAACATCGATCAGCTGCATCCTGTATGCGCCCCAACTGGGGGCACTGAATCCCCAACCTAGGCGTGCGACCTGACCAGAAATTGAATGCACAACCTTTTGGTTTATGGGACGATGCTCTAACTAACTAAGCCACGCTGGCCAAGGCTATAAATATTTATTAAATAAACGAATTAGTGAGCTCTAGTTCTTGTGGTCTTACCCATAACACAAATAGAGATCTAAGTTTTTGAGATAAATCACAGAATAGTGAATGTTTTTATCTCATTTCCAATGACTGGGATTTTCCAGAGCTTGTTAATTAACAACTTGCTTTTGTATTTCTTTCCTTTGATATAGCCACAGTTTGGTTGATTGTTTGAAACTCACAGTGCTGGATACACAGTAATTGCTCTATAAAATGTTTGTTGAATGGCTGGTCTTAGAGTAGAATGATCCTTTATTAAGTTCATTATTTTGTAGTTTACAGTCATTGAATAAAAGTTGGGTATTTTCTCAAGAGCACTAGTAAGGGATAACTGCTTTTCTTTTTAGGTAGTGCTTGGAGTAGGGAAGATTTCGAATGTGTTTGGAGTGTAAGTGCTCTGATGACTGCTTTAGGAAAAATTCCTGTAAGAATGCAGTAAAAGAACACGAATATTGACATGTGGCACAAGCTCTCTAAAGCAGAATGAGAGCACTTTTTGCCAGTTCGTTACCTTTGATGAAAACACACACATCTTTCATCTGAGTCTGTGTTTGTGCCATGAGCACAGATAAATGTGGTGGGAGCTGGCCAGCCCATGTCTCCTTTTGCCTCAAACTGGCCCTCAGGGAAGTGTTTCTCATGCAGATTTAAAGACAGGTTGGAGACCACAGTCTCTGCTGCCAAACTGCTTATCAGGACATTACGCCACCATGCCGGCTTCACAGGGAATGGCCAAGCATTAGCACTGGGGTCAGTTAGCCATGTATAAACTGTGTGGCCCTGGGGAGGTTATTTATACTCTGTGCACTGCATTTTCTTCATAATCATAAAGAATAATAAAACTTGGAGTGTTGTGGGGAATAAGTGAGAGAAGTACCTGCTGGAGCCTGGCACACAGTGATCACTCCTCTCCTTCGCCCAGTCTTCTTTCCATTTTTAAATGGTTCATCAGAAGAGTGACTTGGCCCTGAAAGATCACAGAATTGGCTTTACTTCTAATTGCCTAAATATTTTATTTTGCAGTTTGCCTTGACAACAGATTCCCCCCAAGTTGAACTTACATCTCCCGGAAGACTTAATAAGGGTCTATTAATAAGCCCCCAGAGCACCAGCTGACCTACAACAGATCTAGCTGCTAGCCACACTGCAGCTTGGTGAGCTTTTGTATCCTTCTTTTATCCATTATCCTGATTATTTCTTGGAAAAGGTGAGAGCAAACACAACAATAGAAACTTTTCAACTTGTATTATTAAAGTAGTCTCAGAAAAATAATTTTGCACAATAACCCCAATTGGTAATTGCACCGAACACCTATGTAATTCTCTGTTCTATATTTGTTAATAAAAGATTTTTAAATCAGTCAAGATGTTAGGTAGCAAAACGCTGTCCGAAAACATAGGTAAGGGTTCAGGAACACAGTAAATACAGTATTTTGAGTGCCAAAAATAATTATCCACGGCACTCATGCCGTTCAAGTTGGTAAAATAATTATTAAGAGACCAAACTTTAAATGTTCATTACAATCCTGGCCAGGTGTCTCGGTTGGTTGGAGCATCGTCCCATATACCAAAAAGTTGTGAGTTCTATCCCTGGTCAGGGCACATGCCTTGGTTGCGGGTTCAGTCCCTGGTCGGGGCTCGACAGGAGGCAGCCAACGGGTGTTTGTCTCTCACATCAGTGTCTCTCTGTCTCTCTGCTCCCACCCCCAATCTTCCTCACTTTCTAAAATCAATAAACATATCCTCAGGTGAGGGTTAAAAAAAGATCATTACAAAGTGCCTGGACAGGTCATTATTTAGTAAATGCTACAGAAAGTGACAAAATATTTGGAGGGCAAAACAAGGGCTCCAAGTTAATTCTCTGTATTCTTTTCCTCTAGATAAAGAACTTTGCATCATCTAATTTCTCACCAAGTCCTATTTTCCCCACATATTTCCCCACAGTGTGTCCGAGAAGTTCTTTAGAAACATAAAATCCTAGTTGATCTAGCCTTAGGCTTTTCCTTTAGGTAGAAACTGTAAAAACGAGTTAGTCTCACCACTCTGAAAAGCAATGAACCTTGTCATCTTCAAAGTGATACCAATATTAATGTCACTGTGCAATTTTTACAATTCAAGAGAAAAGTTTCTCAGTCATTATAAATGGTGATATTCTCTATTATTAATGCCTGTGCACATTAATTTCTAAAGTATCTCATTTTAAGCAACTCAACAAAACGAATGCCTAATATTTTCCAAAATGCAAATGGAATATGACTCCAGTGTGCACAATAGTTCTCAGATTTGTTATCTGAATAAGAGTCATGTTGTCCCCCAGTAGTTCCATGGGCTGCTGCTGTGAAGGATACAACTTCTGGGTTTCAATGGACTGTTTTTTCACTTCATGCAATGGGTTTGAAATGAGCTCTAGACAGAGGGAGAGAAAGTAAAGGGAAGATTTATTTTTCTCCCCGTAGGTGATCTGCGCATAAAGGGGGGGAATTTAAAAGCAAATTTTGTTGTGGAACATATATTGATTTGCTTGTAAATTCTCAATGTGCTACATATTGAAGAATATGGTCATGTGACACCAACACAGTCAGTAACCTATTTGGTCTCCGTCCGTGCTGTGACACTTGTTTCCTCCTGCCTCCAGTCTCAAGGGGAAGCAGACGTGAAAGGTGGTGATGGGGGCTACTTTGGGCTCAGGGTCTGGCTGTGAGACTCCTGATTTTGATCTGGGCACTCTTTCTCACCCGCCACATAACAAAGGTGTCCTTTGTGGAACTCCTGTGCTCTTATTCTTGCTGCATCTTCTATACGTACCAGTCAACAGAATGCACAGCTCCAACCTAATTGGTTGTCAGCGTATAAGAATTCTGATTAAAATCTTACTGGCCTTGAGCAACGAGATGCTAATGAGGCCATCACAACCTGCATTATATCTTTAAGAACCGTGTAGAAATTTTGATACATTTTCTTGGTAGAATGGATTTAGAGGATGAATGCAGCCGTTTCTTGAAAATCTCAGCGGTGACTTGAATTTATTCTTCATTTTTGATGGAGACACTGACCCTTGTCTTGGGAGCAGTACACTCCCCTGTACAGTAGTCCCCACCTCATCCAGGTTTCAGTTGCTGTAGTTTCAGTTACTCCAGGTTAACATCAGTTTAAAAATATTAAATGGAAAATTCCAGAAAGAAACAATTCATAAGTTTTAAATGACATGCCATTCTGAGTAGCATGATGAAATCTCACACCACCCTGCTCTGTCCTTCCCAGCGTGGGACTCATCCTCTTGTGCAGCATCTCCCTGCTGTGTACACTCCCCAACCGTTAGTCACTTAGTAGCCACCTCGGTGATCAGATCAATTGTCTCAGTACCCGTGCAGCATGCTTGTGTTCCGGTAACCCTTATTTCACTTAGTAATGACCCGGAGGTGAAAGAGTAGTGCTGATGGCAATTTGAAGATGCAAAAGAAGAGCCTTAAAGTGCTTCCTTTGAGTGAAAAGGTAAGTACATTACAATAAGATAATTTTGAAAGGGAGACTACATTCCTATAACTTTTGTTGCAGTATACTGTTATAATTGTTCTATTTTATTATTATGTTAGTTATTTCTTACTGTGCCTAATTTATAAATTAAACTACATCATAGGTATGTAATATAGAAAAAAACATAGTACATACAGGGTTTGGTACTATCTGCAGTTTCAGGCATCCACTGGAGGTCTTGGAAAGTATCCCCCACGGATAAGAGGGGACCACTGTATTTTGCTGGGAGTCTGAAGGACTTGGTACCTCTGCTTATGAAAATTGTCCTGAGTGGTGCCACACAATGGCTTTCACTACATTACATTAAAAATTCCTGGCTTTGCAGGATAAGTGTTAATATTATGGACAATTAGAAGTGGCAGTTGTGGCTGTGGGAGCAGATATTGCAGAAATACCAAAGGGTCTTGCAATATTTCCAATCAGTTAGCTACTCTGCCTCATTGAACACTGATAGTATATATTTGGCCACTGAGCTCAGTGCTTGATTGTGAATGGGCTTCCCTCCTGGCTTCTCAAACGCTGTGCTGTTCAATGATAAAATGTCTATTTTGGAGTTCTTTGGAAAACAATTGGAGGCAGTTCCAAGGCTTACTAAGAACTTAGAGAAACACTTAACAATACTAAAAAATCTAAGTAAATTTCATCAACATTTTTTCTTTGATGTTTTGTTTTAAAAATTATGAATATAGACAGATACTGAAAGCATGTTATAGATCAGAAATTCCTAGTAAGTGGCACTATCACATCAATCAGTAGAATTTAAAATGATTTTAAATAATGTCACAGAAGTTTAGGAAGTCTGTGGAGTGCTTTCTGAATCATAAAGCAATAAAATATGTTCAACATAATTGCAATATATAGAATATGGTAGTTGACATACAGCTAACTTTCAATTAATCAATACATTGGGTGACAATAAACACGAATCATGCCTACACCTTGCCAGATCATGGTCACAGTGAATAATAGTGGTTACTGCCCCTTGTGGGACAATAAACATCAATTTTCACACATTTAAGCAATTGGCAAAAAAAGAAAAAAGGAAGTCGGATATCCTTGCCTGACCTTTGCAGCTGAAAGGCCAGTGAGTTACAAAAGTCATATGTATTTTTTCACATCTAACCTTCTGAGATAAAAGAGAATCTCAATGTAAGTTTTCCAAATAGCTGATTCTTTTCTTACTTTGCTAATAGTGGATAATTTTCTGTTCCAAGATTCATTGAGTAAGTAGGCTAATGGACATAAAGAATTCTGACATTGGTAGTTTTTGGAGAAAGAACAACTCAACAAACTGGAAAATGTACTGCAATGGCCTGAATTTGGGCTCTGCAAATTCAGTGTCACAGATGGGCACACTAGATAGCTAGGCACACATTAGAGTTCAGGGAATTCCACTAAAAAGTCTGTCAATTTATACTCCCCACAACAAATTTAACATTTGGATGAACAAGTTCAGTGTCTGAACATGTGATTTTTATCCTGTCCTTGTTAATTATGTCTCCCTATTTTTAAATGGTATAAAGAGATTTCTTATATATTCCCAGGTAGTGTTAGCTCTTCAAAATACACTATGCTGAGATAGTTAAGATGATCTATAATTTACTTATGTCTATTGGTTAAAAAAACTGCCTACATAGCTGAAATATAAATTTGATAAGGCAATAAACACTCTATAGAGAAAGAGGCAAGGGACATGGTCCAGAAATGTGACAAAATTCATTCAGTACTGAATGTCTGCTGCAGAACTGGCACAAGGCCAGGCCCAGAGGGTGCAAAAATAAGCAAAGATTCCCAGCCTGTGAGAAGTTCAGTCTAGCGGGCACACAAACGACATGTACAACAAGGGCAGGTGAACTCAGTATTATGCGAGAAGTGACTGAGGGAGGAATCATGGCATGCAAATGCCACTGCAAAGTCTGACTGACCGGATCCACCTCGTTCTGTCCTTCACACACTTCTGGCCTGTCTGAAAGGGTGGGGGAGTGGCAAAGGCACTGCCTCATTTCTAATGCTCCTCTTAAAGTCCCTGCTCTCTGCTGACCTTGAAGACAAAGGCTCTTATTAGCGCTGTCCTATGTTTGTCCATTCTTAGTGACATCTTTTCCTCTGAAGATTCTCAAAACTCCATCTTTACAGCATCATGTATCTTAGTGTGAGAAGTAATGGGCTGAGACATCTGACTCAGACTGCATCTTCAGGATTTTTTTGGCAAACAGACATCAGTCTCACACATCACTGTTGCTCCAGCTCCCTCACAGTAGAAGGCAACCAGGAGGCCCAGGGTGTGGGCTCTCTCTCACCTGTGAAACAGGGTACCCTCAACACCAACTTTAGATTATTATATCAGATAATCCCAGTAAATGATTTAGCATACACAGTACTTATATTATCAGCTAATGGAAACTCAGCAAACATTCTTCTTTCTTCCCCTTCCCCTCTGTCCCTTCCCTTCCCTGCACCCTTCAGATTTGGGCCCCTGTGTCAGTTCCTTAGGGCAGCCCTTGCTGGTCTTCTGGCCTCCTCTGCTGCTCTTCCCTGGCTCTTATCTAAGCTGCAATCTTCCCTGGGTTTATGTCAGTCACTCTCACTAGAACGTGAGCTCCCGGACAACTGTGCTTGTTCACTGGGGTCTCCCCCCAGGTCTAGAATAAGGCTGGGCGTGTACAATGTGCCCAATGACCAAA
>VMDR010017118.1:0-20437 GCA_007922815.1 Macrotus californicus | reverse complement strand
GTCACGTGTGTATGCAATATTAAGCAAATTTGTTTTGTACACATTACAATGAAAAGAAGAGTGAGATATATTTATTTTGTTATAGAATTTATTGTGCTTTGCCTTATTTAAAGAAGAAATTTGATATATTTAAGTTTTCATTTTTGAAGACCTCAGAAAATGGGATTCCATTTTAGAATATTTCACAAAATGTCAACAGAATAAGCACCACAGAGTGCCCCCCATCTTCCTCAGGGGTGAGTCTGATGTGGGTGACATGCCTGAGTGTGTGGCAGTGGCTCTCAGGAAGAGTTTGTCCTCCAGTGTGTGTGGTGTCATGGTCACAGGGAGCTGTTCTAGTTGGTGTGATTTTTCTCATTTGTTAGCTGCATGACAGCTCTAAATTATAAAACACATTAGTTAGACTCAGCTTTTAATATATGGTATTACATTGATGATGCTTGGTTTATAAATTGCATGAAAATCAAAATGAGGTCTTTTACTCTGTGACAGAGATATTCTTACCTTAATGGTATTTGTTTTATGTTTATTGAGTTGTGTATATAGCCTTCAGAAAGCAACACTGAACTTTTAAAGGGAAAAATAATTTAATGATGTCTTCTCTTTTGATACTTTTTACTGGGATATCATTTATGAAACATCTTCATAAGCAAGATAGGTTTATTGTTGTTAGAGTATATATTTCTTTGTGCAAATAATATTAAGTTGAAGGACACTTTCAGTCATGAAATAAAATCTGAGTAATGAAATAAGCTTGGCAATGAAATGAAGACTCTACAGTTTGTCCTGTTGAAATGCATGTTTCTTTCATATGGATTAGCTCATATGCAATTGGTAAGTGGGGGGGGGGTGATGTCAGTATGACATGGAGGGTGTGCTGTCCTATGTCCTAGCATGCTAATATTTCATAGCTATCAGATGTGTTTTACAATAGAGGAGAAAACCTTAGCAGTTAGGAAATGTAAGAAAATACCTTAAAATTCTGTTGAAATGACTTCCTTTCCTCAAAGAAAGTGCCTTTCTGGCATAGTAGCTTTAAGAAATACTTTCTTGGGGAAGCTGCAAATGCAAAAGCAGCCACTGAGAACACAGTGCTCCCATGTTTAAAAAAATAATGGAGACCTGAATTGAATTTTTAATTTTCATGTAATTGGCTTCTCTTAGAAATGAATTCTGCAAGGATCTATGTGTGCAAGTAGGAAGTACAGCTCAATGGTGTAAGATTGCACAGGATGGATGAGGGTTTTAGGTGCAAATGCCAGTTAAGGCCTAATTGTGCTAGTAGGTTTATCAGAAATGTGATTGTTTTTATTTATCATCTGGTTACAGAGTCCCATAGGTTTTGACTGGTCTGCCACAACCCTGTTTTTCCCACAAACATGTGAGGTTTTTCAGGCAGACCCATTTGGCCATAGAGCAGAAATGCCTGTGAATTTGAATGGACTAGGAAGAGTAGAGTGGGCGTCTCCTAGTGCAAGAAGCAGAGATTTGTAGAGTGGCAAAGCACTGTAACCAGCTCATCCTCTAGGCTATTGTGCAGATAAAATGAGATTATGTATGTGAAAGTGCTTTATAAATTTTAAATCATTCTATTTTCTTATTAAGAAATCTCTCAGGAATAAGCCTCTATAAACCCTTCTTTGTAATTTTTAAAAATTCAACAAACTTTTAAAAACTGCTATGTCTGGTGTGGCACTGTGCTAGATGCTGAGAATAAAATGAGCAAAATTTCTTGTTTCTGCCCTTGTGGAACTTACAGTCCAGTGGGGAAGATGGAGTTAAAAAAGATGATCACACAACTGGTTGTTTAATTAAAACCTGTGAAGGAAATGAACATGAGATGTGAGTGTCTATAGTAAAGCATTTTGATCTTGACTATGGCAATGAGGAAGGCTCCTCTGAGGAAGAGCTAATCATGAATCTCATTAGCCTGAATAGGAGTTAATTATGTGAGGGTGTGTGTGTGCGTGCATGTGTGTTTATGTGTGCACGCACACATGTGCAGGCTTATTGCAGGCAGAGAAGCACTATGTACAGAGGTTCTGTGGCAGAGAAGAGGGTTGATGCTTGAGGATTTGAAAAAAGGCTAACGTGCCTGTGATCCTGGGGAGGGAAAAGTGTGACAGGTAGGGCCCAGACCTGGCAAAGCCTCAGAGGTCATGGTAATGATAATGGGCTTAAACCTATGAACAGTGGAACTCACTGAAGACTTATAAGTCATAAAATCAGATTTGTATTCTGAAAAGATATTTCATACTGCTGAGAACAGATCATTAAGAGGCAAAAAGATCTTGTGGAGTCCAGTTAGAGCCTATTATAGTAGCCCAGGAACTTTTCCTGGAGAGCAATATGTTACCCCTGTCATTTTTGAATAGGATGCTGGCAGTGAAAATGCATAGATATAGGAACTAAAGAGCTGAAGTCAACTGGACAAGCTACATTGTATTCAAGGGGTTATTGGAAGGCAATGAAGATTACATCTAGTTTTCTGCATTAAGAAACTGAATGACAGTGGTGACATTTACTGAGTTGAGCATTAGATTTGGAGGAAAAGATACATGTGTCTGAGGTACCTTGGAGATTTCCAAGTGAAGATGCTAAATAGCACATTGGAGCCTTTCCAATGAGATATACACACCCACATCCACACACAACCCCCCACAACCCCCGCCGCCCCTGGCCTGGAGTATGAATTTGTGAGATACTTGCATTAATTGCTGACTGAATCCACATGCACCAATGAAAGTGCTGATGGAGAGAGTACAGACTGAAAAAAAAATCAGCTGAGCTTCAAGGTATCACTCAGAACTAGGTAGAGGAAGCAGAGAATTTGAATGAATAAGGAAATAGGAATGTATGGCATGATTGGAGCCAAGCAAAGTGAGTGTTTCTAGAGCACTCTCTTTTCATGCTAATGGAATAAATACTTCAAATAAGATGGACAGAGAAGAGAATTTATAGTGTAGGTTTCCTGTGTCTTGGTCTCCATGGACAGAAGTCGGCGATGTTTACTTGTATGAGCTCAACTAGACTTGGTTTCTGACACATATAGGAAATCTACATTTTAACACTTCTGTGGGAATCATGCACAGTAGGATGGCTGTCTGATCAATAGGCGTGCTCTTTTGGGCATTTTGTATATAGCAGGGCTACATTCTAATATATGTCTCTCTAGATGATGACTATTGTTTTTCTATATTAGTTATAACTCCCATGTGATATTTTCTATCTTAAAGATTGAATTTTGAGGTTAACCACTATGAACACACATGGCATTAGACATATAAAAGGGAAAACAGCTAATCAATACAAATATATTCAGAAAGCAAGGAATGAAATATGTATAGCATTTTTATCCTTGTGTCTAGCACTGGTCATTTGGCTATACTTAGTATTTATGACTTCTTTCTTCCAATATCAATTTCATGTTTTCTTATACCTCAGGTGGGTAGATTTCTATACCTAGTAAGGGACAAACCTTAATTCCTGAAGGGTTGGTACCATTAGTAGTCCTTCCTGCATTGGGTTACTGGACTGTCTCTTTAACTTTTACTCATTGGGCTTTTACTTTGTGGATTTTATGTATATTTTCCCCTCTCTTATTCTATAGAAGCAATACAATTTCCCTTAATAACTAGGATCAATTACCCTAGAAATACAGACTTCATTCTTTGCCAACTGAGTGGCATGAAGAAGTAAATATGGCTGTGTAGCAGTTTCAGCCTCCAGTTAAAATGAAGTCTTGTTTCTTGGTGGAAAGATTCCTTTGCTGGGAACCAAGAAAACCAAAACAGTAGAGCAAAAAGATGTTGGGACATGGGAAGCACACACTTTGCAAGTAGGCTATTAGAGATAATAGTGAAGGAAATTACTTCTGCTTCTGCCATCTCACTCCCAGAAACCATGTGTTGTTTGCTGGTTCAGAGCATGTACTGTATTTGTAGGACAGTGCTTACGGCAGACACGGTGATGCATTAACCAGACCCTGCCTTGAGGGATATAATTCTCATTCCCCCAGCTGCGGGCAGTGCTATTGGCAGAAAACCCTTAGCTTTCAGCCCCTTTCAGGGTTGCCTCAGCTGAAGAGGGCTACCTCAGCTGAAGAGGGCTACCTCTCCCAAGGTCACATTTCCTTCCCAGTGCCGACTGAATTGAGTGACTGGTTAACATGAGGGTATACAGGCCGAGTCCACTTGCTGCAACTCTGGACAATCTCATCTTCAGCACTCCCCACAGGGTTAGCTCAGCCTTCTGTTGAGCCTGCATGGCAGCTCAACTTCTGTCTTTGTATAGTCCTGCTTTGTTTCATTTTTTTTGCAGGCATTGATTCCAAGACTTCCTGCATGCTAATCACCTTGTCAGAGTCAGTTTCCTGAGGAACTCAATCTGTAAGAGGCTGTTGCCCACAAGGTAACACTGCTGGCTCTGTAACTGAGTCTTCAATGGGCTAGTGCACTGTTTACCTGGCTGTTTGGATGGTCGGGATAAGGCCAATGAATCTTGTAGACATGAGCTTATTTCCTTTCTCCTTTTGCTGAGGAACGTGTTCCCCTCTTAGATGCAACAGTTTGTGGTGTAGCGTGAGGGAAATCAGACATTCCCTAAGTCCATAGTTGGTGCTAACAGAAGCATGTGGGCAGGGAAGGCACAGTTGTATACTCAATAGATACACATTCCAGTACAGACAGTCAGTGCCCCTTCCACAGTGGAAGAGATCCAGTCTAAGTAACCTGCTACCAAGGGTCTGGCTGGTTTCCCCGGGGAAGAGAGCCACACTGAGGCCTCTGCATTTTATGGGGAAGATAGACAATGCATTCCAGTTAAGCTTATGTTGTTCCTAATACATTAAGAATGCCTATTTGGAACTGTCTTCAGAGCTCTTAGAAGCATTTATTTCCCCCCCAATTCCTGTCATCTATGGGTGTATAGTACCTACATATGTAAATATTATATATAGTACTTGCTATATCTCTGGTATACATATTTCTTCAGGTTCTAAATATGAATCTTTTGTCACTCAACTTCAACAATCTTTGGTGATTACTGAGCACTTTTGGACATTCCTTAATGTTGATTGACCCCCATGTGATTAGAATGATATTAAAAACTATGCACTGCCATAAAAAAGGAAATACACCAAGATTTCACACCAAAATAATGGATTTGTGAGATTTTTCATTTTTTCTAGTTTTCTGAATTTGCCACATTTCTATTGTTAATAGGTATCTCTTTTATAGTATGGAAAAAGAAGATTGACCCCCTCACCTCAAACAAAAGAAGGGTGTTTTTTTCTTCCGTTATTGGAGTATATTAGGTTCTATATCACTTAAGTGATACTTTAAAAAGATGGATTACTTTTTTCATTTTTTCTAACTCATGCTTCTGGTGAGAATTTAACATCTGTGTGTGCAGGTGTGATTGAGAACGGCCCGAGAACAACAGTTCCTTTTATACTCTGTAGCAGTGATATTTAGATATTGTTATAAGCTTTTATTATGTTGGAGGCTATTCCTATAAGTTGCCAGAAGGTGATATGCTTTCATTATATATGTTATATAGGCAATGATTTAAGAATATATTCATACCATACTGTTTTTCTTCTCTCCATGGAATGATATATACTTTTTCTCTTATGTTAGTACAAGGCAGTTGTATTATTATACTTTGTTACCACAATTACTGAAATGAGTGCTCATTTTCTTTGCAATTTAATAAATATTAAAAAGGATTATATGTCAAATTTACTGTACACATCCCTTAAGTTACACATGTGTAACTTCAGTGTGCCGTCTCTCCTTTTCCCCACAGTGGTTTTGTACCAAACTTTCATTGATGAATGGTCATTAGGAGCTATTTCTAGGGAAGTGAGAGGTTAAACTTTGGAAAATTTCAGTGTTTTGTGAGTAAAGTATGAGTTCAATGAATATGCTGAAGTCTTCAGCTTGGAGTGAAGGAGGATTATCCATTGCTTGTGGCTTAAGGCTGATTAGGCTAAGGCCCCCTGCAAAATGTTACTGGATTCTGAATAGTTTCACCAATTAATCAAGGCTGAAGAATTTTTTACTCGATCTTTTAGAGTGATCTTAATAACATAAGTAGTTTATTAAGCACATCTTATCTTTTTTCAAATCTAGTAGTTTGATATTCACTGACCTTAAGTAATCCAGGAGAAAATATGGAGATATTTTATTTCTTACAGCTTCCAAGTGGCATGATTTGGAAAATTTTGATTGTCAACACAGCCTTGCTATGGAATCAAGGGTTACCTATGGTTACAAAAGAGAATATTTTAAAAAACTATTCTAATTCTGTTCCCTGCTGGATACTGGATCTCTTTGAATGTTCTATGTAGAATGTAGCTACCCCATTATATTTTTAAAAGCCACAATTGGCTAAATCCCTACTGTAGCTATTCTATTTTTCATTTTTAGGTACCAAAGCTTCTGGAACTTGATAAACTTTTGTAACTAAAAAATAAATGATTCTTCCAGCCTGAGATTCCTCTTATAAAAAGTGGAATTTCATCAACTTCTAGTTGTTCTGTTGACTTTGATGGCACAAAGGCACCTGAATCCCATCATCCAAACTCAACTAGCATTTTTGTCCTTGTCTGCAGTAATAGGGTTGACGAAGAGTTGTTTTGTTTCCAGAAAGCAGGAAAACTACTTTGGCGAACTGGAGCATAGTACCATACAGTGTACTGCAACATTTCTTTAGGTAGGAAGGATTTGTGCCCATTTCTAAAAGGGACTCATATCTGTTATTAACCTCCATTTTTCATGAGGCCTTTAATCAAACGATACCGGGTCTATAGTAGAAATTTTAAGCACTTTGCTTTTGAATGGATATAAAGGCTTTTAAACACTGGATCAAGGGAGAATTAGATTCAAGATAGGCTGGCTGTTCCAGATTTTTTACCCAAATAGAACTGGCATCAGCTTTACCAGTGTAAACTGGGCTTCTGTTGTTGGAAATGAAAAGCAAATCAGAAGGTATCAAGTGTGATTCCATTTTGAATATAACAACTCTCTGTTGCTTTGCTGTAGCAACCTAGGAGTCTGAAGAAATTATAAGTTAAAGGAGAGAAAATGTAATTACGTCTCTGTGGGTTTGTGAGTCTGTTAATAAAATTTTGCTTTTCTAAAGGAAGCCTTCCAACAAGGCAGACTTTAAGAAATTTTCACTCTATCAAATTGCAACAGAATGAGATTTTTCATTAATTGTCTACTAGTCATAGGAGTTTCAGTTAACCTCTACTTTCATGATGTCTTTAAAATTTTAAACAATATCTTTTATCACAAGTTAATAGATGGTGGGAAGGCATTTAAATTGAGTGATTCACTGACAATGTGCTAATAAACGCTGGTATTCAAAAAGTGTAGAATAGTCAGGAGGCTTATTTGAGGACAAACAAATATGAAAGGTGGTGTGCTGCATAGTGTGTGCTAATTATAGTGGTCAATCCACTAGACACCCGGAGTCACAAATACTGTTGTTGCTTTGTAGAAAAGCACAGAATTTGACTTTGTCTCTGGTTTCTAAATATGGACCATAGCAATGACATAGGGGCAGGGACACTGGGAGGTTTCATTGAGGAGCATGAAGGGTCATAAGGAACCCCAGCAAGAGCTATTAACCTCCAAAATGGCTTCATAAGTGCCGTATAATTCCACCTTGGTTTGTGCTGTGAGACATCACACAAACAATACCTTAAAACAATTTGTAGGGGTAAATGAAGAAAAGAGGAAAGATGCAAAAAGAAAAAAAATGAGAAATGGTTACAGAGATCTTTGAATGAAACTTAAAATGAATATAGAAGCTGGCAGAAGCTGTACCCATGGTGAAACCTTGCGTTGCCTTTTACACGGGTGCAGAAATGCCTGGGCCACCACCTGAAAGGTCAACAAGTGTGAAGCCACCCAGAAAGGCATGACAACACTGTTGGCCACATCACCCTTACCGATTCATGATTGTGGAAATCTTAACACTTTCCTAAGGGCAGTGAAAATCAGTCTAAACATTATTCAAGAATTTCAGAAGGTTGTACTGAGGAAAAGAAAATAGTCGAATAGATGGAATTGAAGATTATTTCCAAAGTCATTTA
The DNA here is from genome assembly GCA_007922815.1 of Macrotus californicus. Taxonomy (NCBI): domain Eukaryota; kingdom Metazoa; phylum Chordata; class Mammalia; order Chiroptera; family Phyllostomidae; genus Macrotus; species Macrotus californicus. The sequence goes on along the minus strand of VMDR010017118.1, from coordinate 12,333 downwards.
CAAGGCTACATATGCAAACACAGAAAAGATACATGAAAAGAAATATTGCCTAGAAAATCAGATAATTATGTGTGTGTATACATAAAATTCCTTTTTAATAATTTCTCTATGGTTTCAGCTCTAGTTATCACTGTATTAATTGAAGTTTTGGAAATGGAATTAGGGAAGCCTGAGCCTGGGTAAGAATGAATGTTAGTAATGCTCTTTGCTCCCTAGTACCTTTTTTCTGGTCACTTATCTTGCATTTTGGCTCTTATTTTTAAGCCTCCAGTATCTTTATGCTGTCCAGGTCAGTTCTAGCTCTCACTTGTGGGGCTTGTGTGTCTTTCTACTGTCCTTCAATCTGACATTCCCTCCACCTCTCTCTCATTCATTTATTCAGTAATTCATTCAATCCTTTCACACAAAAAGAATATATGTCTCTATATATCCTTTCTTCTATTTCACTCATCCTTAAGTATGTCAATATTTTTCCCTCATTCCTTTTGCTTCATGGCAGTTGGATGATACGCTACACTAATTGCATATTGATGGATTGTTTTGTAGCTCCCAGGGAATTCTTAAAGATGCGGTCATATTCTTTAATGCCAAAATGTTAATCTTTGCTTCAGTGAAAAAGGAGGTGATTTTGAGCAGGGAGACACATAGTAATCACCTCAAATCACATGTTTGACAACCAATCCTACCTACATGTCCAATAGCCCTAAGATTAAGCTAGAGAAGATTCTTATGGGAATCTAGATCTTGGAACTTTCTCATTGATTTTTTTCTTTCTGTTGGCTGTGCAATGGAGAAGTGGTTCCAAAGGTTCCATTATGGTGATGAGATATGCCTGGGTCCTATTTAGTATAAGCTATGTGGGTACGTTTGAACCACGCTTTTTAGTGAAAATTTCAGAAAATTAAAAAAAAAAAGCTCTAAGAAAAAAAATTACATGGAAAAAAACAACCACGTAGGACACGATAAGTGGATGTGTTTAAAATGAGGTGGTAATTGATGCTTCTCTGTTGGTCCCTGAGACTTCATTAAAAAATTAAAACCACTGGGTTAGATGACCTCTTATGCTTTTTCCAGCTGCTCCAAACTTCATAGGTTTTGATTGTACAGTTGATCCTTAAACAATGCTGGGGTTAGGGGAGCCACGCCCTATGCTCTGTCAAAAATTTATGTATAAATTTTGACTCCCTCAAAACTTAACTACTAATAGCCTACTATTAACCAGAAGCCTTACTAATAATATAGTCAATTAACATATTTTATATGTTGTATGCATTCCATATTATATATTTAAAGTAAGCTAGATAAAAGAAATGTTATTAAGAAAAATCATAAGGAAAGGAAAATATGTTTACATATTATATGTATTTATTGGAAAAAAACGAGTATAAGTAGACCTGCGCAGTTCGAATCTGTGTTGTTCAAGAGTCAACTGTACTTTCCTATTACAAACTGAAGTGGGATTCAATAGGGCAACCCTACTTTATCAGTGAGAGTCTTTTAGATCACAGAAACCCTTGTTTTCAGTGGCATATCCTTCATTAGGAATCCTGTGGTTGAACACCAGCCATAATCTGGAATCTAAAACCCTCCAGCATATTTAATGAATATTTAGTATTTTTTGTCTTTGAGAGTCAAAGTCCTTTCTCCTTGAATGTACATAATAAGCAAGGGAAGCTAACATTCTTGTTTGCCTGAGAAGTGATTGTTCTGTAGAAAGTGAGATTGGGCCTTTTAGGAATTAAGGTCCTTTTTGACTGAAAGCCTTACCTCATGCCTAAGACAGTCTTGGTTAGTAACATGGGCATTTCTTAGGGGTTTCTCTTTTTTTAGGGGCAGCTTCTGATATTCTTGCATTTGTTGTCTCTTCAAACTGTCTCACTCTATCAGGTTCTTTCTCTATTTCCTGTGAGTCTCTCAGTTCTTAAAACTCTTTTTATTTCTTGTGACTTCCCCAAAGGACAGTTTGTAACAGGGTCTTCACCACATCCTCTAAGATAACCTGTTTTTTTTACAGCTCTTCTATGCTACAGTTCTTCCATGTAGCAGCCCTTTTAAGGACATTGTTCAGAGTCCTCTAGATTAGCTTTGGGGAAGAAAATCTGTATAAATACTCACTGTCATCATCTTAACTGGCCCCTCAGCAACTTTCTATTTTTCTTTGAGGCAGAGAAATGGTCTGTTGATTTTTCCTTTGGCTCAGAGTGTATTTGCAGGTACCAAAAGGACTCCACAATGCTGTGATTCTCTTTGTGCTGGATAATTCAGGGACCTAGGGAGCTTGGCACAACCCTCCAATTTATATTTACTTCTTTGGGCAAAACAACACATAACGAATCAAGACTCAGAGCCACTCTGAGCTTATCATAGTTCCCTGAGGTAATTATGCAAAGTAAACTCTAATAAAGAGCATGGCTTATACACATGAGAGCAGCTTAAATGCATGCTTCATTTAAGCTCTTTGTGGTGAGCGGGCATTCGGTTGTTTGGTGTCTTTTCCCTGTGGACTAAAAGATTAGTGTTCATTTCAGGGTAGCATAATTTGTTCTTCAAGGGAAGACAGTTAAAGATTGAAGAAAATCACATCCTGAGGGATGTCGAGTCACTTGTATGTTGGACTTTTTGGGTATGTATGTATGTAGTTTTCACTGTCCAATCCTTCAGAGCTGAGAAGTGGAAGGGATTCTAATTAAGGACACCTCTATGCAAAGGGACAGTGCATCCTAGGGATGGGTATCTCCTCCATTTCTGATGCATGGCTAGCACTTTCCTGAGGTCATCAGACCACTACCTAATTTTCTTTGAAAGGAAGAATCATTAAAACTTATAGCACTGATGAAAAGATTAGGAAATTGTCTTAGCTAATTTGGGCTCTTATAACAAAATATTATAGACTGGGTAGCTTCTAACAACAGAAATTTATTTGTCATTGTCTGGAGGCTGGGAAGTCCAAGATCAAGGCATCAGAATATGTGATGTCTAGTGAGGGCCTACTTCTTATTTCATAGACGGAGGTCTATTTGCTATAACCGTACCTGGTGAAGGGGCAAAGGATCTCTCTGGGATCTCTTTTATATGTGCACTAATCACCTCCCAAAGGCCCTATACCTCCTATACTATCACCTTGCAGGTTAGGATTCCCAAATATGAATATTCCATTGTAGAAATAATATAATTATATGTAATTTTGCTGATTCTGTGAGTAGATGAACTGCGTTGCTAAAGGATTTTAAATTCCTGTTTTTGAAGTCCCATTTATGTCAGGCAATGTTTTTCCTAATTCCACTCATTTTCAGGCCCTAATATCTGTAAGGTATGGGTCAGTTCTACCCAGACTTCATGTTGATCCTTGGTAATGCAGGAAGTGAGCATCAGAAGCCTTATCCACGGCAGGTGGAGTCTGGAACCCTGCCACATATGTGTGGGGACACAGAAAGCTCAGCTTCAGACATGACACAAAACAGCTCTGAGTGGTGACATCTGATTGGCACCTACCACCTAATCTCTCCCAGGTGTCAGGTGATGTCAGTTAGGATCTGGGTTTCTTTATTCTAATACTTCAGAGATTTGAAACTCATTACCATTTCTGATAGCCAGCTTTATGCTTAAAAAAAACCTAGTAATATTAATGATAGCTGAGCTTTATTTAGCACATTCATATAGCACTATGTGGAATGCCCTTTTTCAAGCATTTACATGGATTATATAATTTTCCTTACACCAATCCTATGAAATATTTTATCCTCACTTTATAGTTCATAAATTGGGATCTTTGAAAGGTTAGTTAACTTGTCCAAGTTTACAGCCAGTAATTTGCAGAGCCAGTATTTGAAGCCAGACTTCATGATGCTAGAACATGCATTTAATGCTGGTGTATTTGCAAATAAAGAATGAATTCAAGTCTTCTAAAAAAATATGCATTTTAACCAATCCTCTAGTTCAGTGATACTCAACTGGTATGCTGCAAAAAATTTAAAAACATGTAGTGCCTGACGATTTACTCAGAAACACTTACCTCTTTTTCCTTAAATTGTCAAATTTTAAAAAATGACAACAACTAACACAACAATAGCCATCTGGGATGAATGAATCAAAATAATACCTATTTTTTGTCAGATCAGCATAAAATATAATATATTTTTTAGTGTGCCATAGAATTTTAGTAATTAATTTACACATGCCATGAGATTAAAAAGGTTGAAAATCAGTGCTCTAGCTGTTTATGAAGATTCAGGTGAGGAGAAACTCTTAAGTCTTATTCTGGCATCTGCTTTGTTTATATCTGATGGAAGCACTGTCAAACCTAGGCACCTATTTTTGTGTACTAACATTACATTTTGGCTTAATATATTTTGCCTTTGATCTAGTTTTCCCAATTGCTAATTTTCACTGAGTAGATATATTTCAGTGTACTGACTAGAGTAATACTTATAGTTGCTACATGTCTCATTGGCTTTATACAGAATTTCATATTTTACTCACATAAGTGTTCAGTGTTGGTGTTCCTGTTTGGTGGGCACTCTCTTCATGGTGATTCAGGGACTTAGCTTTATTTGATTGTGTGACTCGGCCTTTCCATAGGGTTACCCAGTTCTCTGTGTTCAGTAGCAAATGGAGAATGAGGGGATAGAGTAGGCACACTGGCTTCTCAGGCAATGTTGCTGGAAGCAGCACCTGTCAGTCTCTGGCAAGAACCATTCTCATGAGTACACCTGAGGTAAGACTAAGGAATATGATCCTTGGCTTGGCTTCTGCTTCTTGGCAACAGCTACATATACTGTGAATAGGTGAATCAGAATATTTGGTGGACAACCCGCCATCCTTGCCATGTTTGGTAACATGTAGAGGTCCCTTTGTAAAAAGTTTGGGTATAAACAGATGTTAAAATAAAGGTTCTGGCAACAGCTTATCAGCTGAAAACTTGGAACCAGTATGGCTGCATGAGTCCTGGAAAGCTTTGTACTTGTTGGTCCGATGTCTCTGGATGCATTTGTATGGTTTTGTGACTGGGCCTCTGTCTTGATATGTGATTATGTTCAATCTTCTAGGTTCTGCCAGACAGTCTGTCGCTTGCTGCCCCATATCCGGAATGTTAGGCCACTGTCTCTGTTTACATATCAGCTGGTTGGGCTGATCCTCCAAAACTGGTGGATCCCCCAGAACCATAAAACTGACATCCACTTACCTTTGAGCACAGCCAATGCCGAGAGCCTTGATGCCAGGAATCTCCTCTATTGATTCCTAGGATGGCATTTCCTTTGGTAGCCACTAGTTTCCAGTGAGATTTTACTAGTTGATTTTCTAAAGCCATGGCTCCAACCCACAACAATGGGATGACCTCCCTCATATCTGCATCTAATTTAGTATTTGGTCACCAGGAAGGCACATTCCTTCAATTCCTATGCTCTTCTCCTCTTCTCTGACTGTTCTGATCTAGCCACAGCCTCTTTGAATGCCAGGTACCAAATAGGGAATGTGTATAAGCCTGATTCAGTCATTTTCTATTTCTTGTGCCCTTTTCTCCCATTAGTATTAATATTTTGTCAGATTCCCTACATCCCCAGCTGTTCATGAACCTGTCACCTCACAAACTCCAGGGATGCTCTGTTCCTTGTAAATGTTCATATTCACCAGCCTTTGGTCCTCATTTTACTCAAGTCCAGACAGATATCGATAGATCAAAAGAGAGACACACATCATAAGTCAGATCACCCAGTACAGGGAGGTGGCCCAGGTCCATCTGAGGTATGTGGCTTAAATTTCATCTTCCTGTAGAACTCTGTATTCCTAATAGGACAATCACAGAGAGTAGATGAATCAAGTTCACTTAACCTTTTCACATAGCTAAACTCCCCAGTTAGGTGGTATTAACAGTCATATATGGCTGGATACATGATTTATATTTCTCCCACCTCACAAACAAGGAGACAAAAATGAATGAGAGAACCTGAACCATCTTATACAAACGTCTTTTAAGCAGAATGTTTGAAGAAACAAAAAATTTGTGCTTTAATTAAAAATCATAGGAGCAATATCCACTAAAGAGGACTTCCCTCTTTGGATTCTCATCCTGTAGTGTAGGGCTCAGCTTGGGTGATATTCATGCTTCTGGGTTGGGGACAAGATGGTAAAGGCTACTCCTTTGTACTGATTTGCTTCAGATTTTACTGTTTTGTCCTTTCTGCATACAAAGCAGTGCCCCAAATGGGAATGGTTATTACTCAAGTGAGTAGAACATTGCTCTAGGTTTCAGTGCATTATACACTTGCATGGACCCAGCACAGATTTCTTTACCACCTGGACTTGAGTTGGTTCAGCAATTAAAAATAACAGTGAAAGAGATGACAACAGTATTTCAGCATTGGGTCATGCCACCTGACTAGGAACCTCTAATACCTTTCCATACCAAAGAAGAAGCCTCCATGGCTGAGCAATTTATTTTCCCTGAGCACCTCTTAATCAATTTTAGCCGGCTTGCCCAGCAGACCCAGTGCTGACTTTTTGGTGATTTATTTGGCTCACATGATGATTTTTAATATTTGGAATTTGTGTGATGGTAGCCAGGACCACGTTTTGAACTTTCCTGCAGACTGCACCATTCTACCATTTCACACTTGTTCCAGGTCAAGGCGACATTTCACTTTGTAATCTTTCATTTAAGGGGTTTGAATAAAACAAGGGTTTTCATGAACACTATGAATTATAATACCTTGAGATAGCATTTAAAAAAGAGAAGAGAATGAAATTAATATTTATTGAGGAGCTACTGTTTTCCAGGCACTTTATTTGTGTGTCATTTCAGAAACTTTTGGAATAAGGCAGTACTTTCCATTTTACAAGCGAGTAGACTAATATTGTATAAACAGCCCCTGTATCCTTAGCAGAACAGTATATGGAGTATAGGTTCTGAATCTCATTTCAAGAACTTTCCTTCTTTCAGCCTCTGGCTTCCAAGTTTTATAGGGACTACAGGCAATAGCATCCCTCTGCTTGTTAAACAAAAACCAGGTAATAAATACTAGTAATGCAAGGAACAAAAAATTTACTTTGAAACTAGGGCACCTATGTGCCTTTCCTCCTTTCCTTGAACAAAACACCCACTGATTTCAAGAGCACTTTTGTGTTAGCAAAAAATGTTGAGGTAACCTGCTAGTCCTTGATAACTAGTTAGATTATTTGAAATAATATTTTCTATTTTTCATCTACCCACAATATAAAAGGGGTAGGTAATAATTTTCTGTTTAACACAGTGATGTTTATGCAGTGCATAGAAATACATGCTGAATTTTGCCATGGAAAACAGCTAAGACTGAGAGACACTAGAAACGAATATTTGTCTGTTGTTTACTAGCAATACTGCAATTTCCATGTCGCACAAAAAGGTATATGTACATGTGTGTGTGTGTGTGTGTACTTTTATACCTGACAAATTTCCATCCATCACTTACACTTTCTAAGAAGTTGTGGAAGTAGTCATACAACACAATCAAGGCACTGTCATTGTAAGATACAGAAAAGCAGCAAGAGATAAATGGTCTTGTCATCGACTCAAGTAAAGTAGAATGACCTTATGATTTAGATCTGATTGACTTAATGACTTCAATGCATATGGACAGTGTCAGAAGGCCATTGTGAAACAATCATTTGCTTTAAGAATGTTGTTACTCTTTAAAAGCATGAGTCCAACTTTATCAGAACATTGGAGTGGTAGCCCTGCCAACTGCATTTGCTGGCTGTCAGGAAACCCATCTGTAAGCCAGTGATATGGCGATCTGGCATCTGTGAAATGTGATTTTATTTTATGGAGAATAAAGAAGCTGTGTCCTTGGAATGAGGATCACTATATTTGTCTGTTAGGAGACTGTGACAGTTGTGCCTTTTCTCTTAATCAATTTCCACCAGAACTCAGAAAGGACCTCACCTGTAATGTACAGCACAGGGAATATGTATAGTCAATAACATTGTAATAACTTTGTGTGGTGACAAGTGGTTACTACACTTACGGTGATCACATCGTAAGGTGTATAAATGTTGAAGCACTATGTTGTGCACTTGAAACTAATATATTGTACATCAACTATACTTTACTAAAAAATGAAAGGACCTAACCTGTTCCTTGTAGTTCAGATGAAGACAACTCGGGACTAGAGTCTGTCAAAAGCACTCAAAATAGAATTCATAACCTTTTTGATACAATAGACCCCTCTACCAGCAGTTGAAATGTGTGGATGTCTTCTCAGTGTGATTTAAATGTATAAAATAAAACATTTATGTCTATAAGGGAAAACAATTATATATTGTAATACAATTATTAAAATATATAAATAAATTTATGATGAAGAAATATGTGTGTTCCTTGATTAGTGAAACATTGAATAGTTAAACACTGCTTTAAGATTTGCAGGAATAGTAATATGGAAATATAAGTGATTTATATTAGTGACAAACTCACAGGTAATTCTAAGACCATTGTGATGAAATTCTAAATTCTAAAGATTATGGAAAATCTAATTTTTCCTTACATATTAACAAACCTATGATTTCTCTTTCAATTTTATTTTGATCAGTTTCAGGTGTACAGCTTAGTGGTTAGACAATCATATACTTTACATAGTGTTCCCCTTGATGTTTGTAGAACCCCAGCTGGCACCATACATAGTTGTTGCACTGTTATTGACTCTTTTACTATGCTTTACTTACATCCTCATGACTGTTTTTTAAGCACAACTACCAATTTGTGCTTATTAATTCTTAATTTTTCACCTCTTCACCCAGTCCTCCAACCCCCACCCCTCTGGCAACCACCACTCGGCTCTTTATATCTTTGAGTGCAGTTCAGTTTTGTTTATTCATTTATTTTGTTCTTAGATTCCACATATAAGTGAAATAATATGGCATTTATGTTTCCCTGACAGACTTATTTCATTTAGCATAATACCTCCTAGGTCCATCCATGCTGTTGCAAATGGTTAAGATTTATTCTTTTTTAATGGTCAAACAATACTCCATTGTATGTATGTATGTATGTGTGTGTGTATATATATATATTACATATGTGTGTATATATATATATATATATATATATTACTACCTTTTTATTCACTTGTCTATTAATGGACACTTGGGTTGCTTCCATAGCTTGACTATTGTAAATGAGTATAGAGATGCCTAGATTCTTTTGAATTAGTGTTTTGGGTTTCTTCAGATATATCCTCAGAAGGAGAATTGCTGGGTCATAAGGCAGATCCATTTTTAACTTTTTTTGAGGAAACCCCACACTGTTTCCCTATCAATAGTGCATGAGCGTTCTCTTTAACCCACATCCTTGTCAGCACTTGGCATTTGTGGATTTATTGATGATGGCCATTCTGACAGGTGTGAGGTGATATCTCATTGCGGTTTTAATTTTCATTTCTCTGACAAGTAGTGTTGTTGAGCATCTTTTCATATGTCTATGAACTCTCTGTGTGTCCTTTTCAGAGAAGCGTCTGTTGAGGTCCTCTGTCTGTTTTCTAATAGGGTTGTTTGTTTTTGGTGTTGTGTTGTGTAAGTTCCTTATAAACTTTGAACATTAACCCCTTATCAGATGTGTTATTGGTAATTATGTTCTCCCATTTAGTAGGTTGTATTTTTCTTTTGTGGATGGTTTCCTTAGCTGTGCAAAAAATTTTTTAGTTTGAGTTCCATTTGTTTATTTTTTCTTTTGTTTCCCTGTCCTAAGGAGATCTATCTGAAAACATATTACTAAGAAAAATGTCTGAGATTTTACTGCTTATGTTTTCTTCTAGTATTTTTATGGTTTTAGTCTGACATTTAAGTCTTTAATCCATTTTGAGTATATTGTTGTATACAGTGGAATTAGGTGGTCTTCTTTCATTTTTTCATGTGTCTGTCCAAATTTTCCAGCACCATGTGTTGAATAGGCAATCTTTACCCCATTGTGTATTCTTGACACCTTTGTCAAATATTAATTAACCATATAGACATGAGTTTATTGCTGGGTTCATTATTCTGTTCCATTTATTTGTGTATCTCTTATCATGCCATTACTATGCTGCTTTGATTACTCTGGTCTTGTAATATAGTTTGGTATCAGGTAGCTCATTTCCTCCAACTTTGTTCTTCTTTGTCAAATTGCTGAGGGTTTTTGAATTTTTTGTAATTACATATGTATTTTTGGATTATTTGTTCTAGTTCTATGAAATGCACCATTGATATTTTAACAGGAATTATGTTGAATTTGTAGATTGTTTTGGGTAGGGTGGACATTTTAATGATACTATTTCTTCCTATCCATGGATATGGTATATGCTTCCATTTATTTGTATCTTCTTTAGTTTTTCTCAGTGCCTTTTAATTTTCCAAGTACATGTCTTTTACTTGGTTAGATTTATTTTTAGATATTGTATATTTTTGTGGTATAGTTGTAAATGGGGTTATTTTCTTAGTTTTCCTTTATGATAGTTCATTATTTGTGTATAAAAATGAAACAGATTACTGAATATTTATTTTATATCCTGAAACTTTACTGAACTAATTTATCAGTTCCAGTAGATTTTTGGTGGAGTCCTTGGGGTTCTCTATACATAGCATCATATCATCTGCAAATAATGACAGTTTTATTTCTTTCTTTCTAATTTTGATGCCTTTTATTTTTTGTTGCCTGATTGCTGTGGCTAGGACTTCTAGTACTATGTTGAGTAAGAGTGGTGAAAGTGAACATCCTTGTCTTGTTCCTTACATTAAGGGAAACACTCTTAGTTTTTCCCCATTGAGTATGTTTGTTTTGGATTTGTCATATATGGCCTTTATTTGTTGAGTATGTTCCTGTTATTCCCACTCTGCCAAGAGTTTTTTAAATCATAAATGGGTGCTAGATATTGTTAAATGCTTTTTTCTGCACCTATTGATATATTCATATGATTTTTATCCTTAATTTTATTTATGTGGTGTATTATGTTAACTGATTTGTGGATATTACACTAACCTTGCATCCCAGGAATGAATCCCACTTGATTAGGGCATATAATGTTTTAAATGTATTTCTATATTCAATTTGCTTATTTTTTTGAGGATTTTAGCATCTGTATTCATCAGGGATATTGACCTATAATTTTCTTTTTTTTGTAGTGTCTTTATCTGATTTTGGAATTAGATTAATGCTGGCCTTGTAAACCAAGCCTGAGAGTCCTCCCTTCTTTTGAATTTTTTGAAATAGGTTGAGAAGGAGAGGTGTTAGTTCTTTGAATATTTGGTAAAATGTACCTGTAAAGCCATGAAGTTCAGAACTTCTGTTTGCTGGGAGTTTTTGATTACTCCTTCAATTTCATTAGTTGTCATCAGTCTATTCAGGTTTTCTGCTTCTTCTTGATTCATTTTGGAAGATTGTATGTTTCTAGGAATTTATCCATTTTATTCAGATTGTCCAGTTTGTTGGATAGTAATATTTTCTTACAATCCTTCACATTTCTTTGTGTCAGTTGTTACTTCTCCTGTTCCATTTCTGATGTTACTTATTTGGGTTCTCTCTCTCTTTTTTTTAATAGGTCTGGTTAGAGGTTGTCAGTCTTGTTTATCTTTTCAAAGAACCAGGTCTTGGTTTCATTGATCTTCTGTATTATTCTCTTAGTATCTATGTCATTTATTTCCACTCTAATCTTTAGTTCCTTCCTTCTACTCACTTTAGGCTTTGTTTGTACTTTTCCTAGTTCTTTTGGGTGTAAGTTTAGATTGTCTGAGATTCTTTTCATTTCTTGAGATGGCCCTGTAATGCTACAAATTTCCCTCTTTGGACTGCTTTCCCTGTGTCCCATAGATTTTGTGTTTTGTGTGTTTCTTTTCACTTATCTCAAAATAACTTTTGATTTTTTACCTTGATTTTATGGTTAGCTCATTCATTGCTTAGTAACATATTATGTAGCCTCCATGTCTTTATACGTTTTTCAGTTTTTTCTTGTGGTTGATTTCCAGTTTATACCATTGTGGTTAGCGAAGATGTTTGATATTACTTCAGTTTTGAATTTATTTAGATGTCTTTTGTGTCCTAGCATGTTAGTCTATCCTAGAAAATGTTTCATATGCACTTGAAAAGAATGTATATTCTCCTGCTTTGGGGGAGAAATGCTCTCAAATTGTCAATTAAATCATCTGGTCTAGTGTATCATTTAAGGCTGCTGTTTCCTTGTTGATTTTTTTTGTCTGGAAAATCTATCCATTGATGTCAATGGAATTTTAAAATGGCAACTATGACCATATTATTGTCTATCTGTTCCTTTATGGCCATCAAGATTTGCTTGACATATTTAGGTGGTCCTGTGTTGCATGCATAAATGTTTG
>VMDR010017117.1:0-20450 GCA_007922815.1 Macrotus californicus | reverse complement strand
CCCCTCCCCTCTGGCCATTGTTAGATTGTTCTTAATTTCAATGTCTCTGGTTGTATTTTGTTCGCTGTTTTCTTTTGTTGATTATGTTCCAGTTAAAGATGAGATCATGTGGTATTTTTCCCTCACCACGTGGCTTATTTCACTTAGCATAATGCTCTCCAGTTCCATCCATGCTGTTGCAAAGGGTAGGAGCTCCTTCTTTCTCTCCGCTGCGTAGAATTCCATTGTGTAAATGTACCACAGTTTTTTGATCCACTCATTGACTGATGGGCACCTAGGTTGCTTCCAGCCCTTGGCTATTGTAAATTGTGCTGCTACGAACATTGGGGTGCATAGGTTCTTTTGGATTGGTGTTTCAGGGCTCTTAGGGTATAATCCCAGCAGTGGGATTGCTGGGTCAAAAGGCAGTTCCATTTTTAGTTTTCTGGGGAAATTCCATACTGTTTTCCACAGTGGCTGCACCAGTCTGCATTCCCACCAACAGTGCACTAGGGTCCCCTTTTCTCCACATCCTCTCCAGCACTTCTCCTTAAATTCATCACCATGAATCTCAGGGATTACATCCATCCTGTATCTTGGTGCTGTTGTTTTGCTGAATTCTAAATGTTCTTTCCCTTCTCAATTGCTAATCCAGGTACTATCCAACCTTAGTCCTGCTTCCTCCACTAGGATTTTACCAATTAGCTTAGCATACTCACTAAGTTTAAAAAGTCTCCATTGCCTGGTCATTGAAATCACAAGTCTGTAGTTTGCTCTTTTCATAGCTTCTTCCATGCTCCTGCCCACACTCATCTTGAGTCACTCTTTCTGATGCAGGTTTTCTTCTCTTCGTAGGAACCTACCAGCTCTCTGCTAAATAGTCTAGGGACTTGACACACTCATGTGTCATTACTTATGCTTTCTTCCTCTGGTCTTTGTTCGAAAATTTGAATTATCCTTTAAAACTCTTATTAATACCCAGTCTCTGAAGTATATTTCCTAAATATCCCACTGAGATCAGCTATTTCCTTTAGTCCTAAGTGATTAATTAACCCTCCATTATTTTCTTTTTATTGAATTTATTGGGGTGACATTTCTTCATAAGACCATACAGCTTTCAGGTGTATGACTCAATAAAACTTCACCTGCTCGCTGCATCATGCACCCATTGCCCCAAGCAAAGTCTCTTTCCGTCCCCATTTTCCCAACTTTGCTCACCTCCACCCACCTACTCCCTTTCCCTCTGGTTATCACCACACTGTTGTCTGTGTCTATGTGTTATGTGTACACACATGTATGTGTATGCATACACACACGTATATATGCACACACATGTATGTATGTATACATTGTATGTTTCATTATACACATATTTCAATAAACACATAGCACCAAATATGTGCCAAACAATATTTAAGCACTTTATCAATATTAACTCAGTTGTATATTTAGCATAAATATTAACTTATAATGACAGTATAAAGTAGGTACTAATTTTATCTCTATTTCAGAGATTAAAAACCTGAGGCACAGAGAGGTTAAGTTACTTGCCCAAAGTCACACAGGTAGTAAGTGCTGGAGTTGTGATTCAAACCTGGGCAATATGGTTCCAAGTTCCTCCAGAATCCATGATTTTAACCACTGTGCTAAAATGACTCTTATAAACTATTTTACATCACATCACAGATTTTTTCAGTGCTTATCTTATTATAATATTTCTATTTTTACATGCCCCCTTCCCCTGCCATCTCCTTAAGGATTAAAAATGAATTTGATTTTTCCCTCCCAATTTCTGATTCAGACCTGGTATGAAATGGTTATTCAATAACTGCTTGGGAATTTAGTAGAATTAAGATTAAAACTATTTTCTTATTTTCTTCCTTTGCTGGTAAATGAACTTCCATGGCAGTAGTTTGTCTTGAGGTTTATTTATATTCAGTGAAAAGAAAGCTAAGAAGATAAAATCAAGTTAGTTTAGTAAAAAAGAAAGGCAATACTAGCAAATGCTCAGATAAATACCATTAACTACTATTACAGAAACTCTTTTCCGGAAAAGGATATTTTAGCCATGTGGTAAAGGAGACAGAAGGTTACACTACAATAGGGCAACCAGCAGGCCTGCTTCTATAGTGCACATTGCTGACCAAATGTCACACTTCATGCAAGTTACTGAAATAAATGTGCACTCTCTGACCATTGCTAAATGCGGCTGCTTCCAGTAGGAATACTGATCGCTCAAGCAGGAAAAGCTGGACTAATGGAATCTTTAGAGGAAAAAAAATATATACAAATCCCTTCAGAAGGAAGAAATATAATAAAGGGTATGAAATAAATAATAATCATTAAGGCTTTATCATTATAGATTATGATTATTCTCATGGAAGCATTTTGTGATATGACTGGTGACTAATGAGATCTAATGTGACTAGGGGATTACAAAGCTGTTGTCATAGCAATTGCTAATCTATATGATGCCACTGAAATACCAAATCATTCTATTCTAAAGTGGATATCGTGCTTGAATGAATGCCAAGTGGATAAAATGGTGGGAGGTATCAGCACTACCTTTTCTTTTATGTGACATAGTATTCATATAATATACAATAAATAATTAATATTATAAATGATTTGCTTCTAATTATTCTACCATTCAGTACATATTTAATTATATAAAACAACTAGAGCTTAATATCCAGTAAAGTTAAAGATCCAAAATTAGAATTGTTGAGAAAAAAGCAATTTCAGAGTATAACGATTTCAAACTTCCACCTAAATCACATCTTTAAATTGTTTCTACCATATTATTTAGAAATAGTTAGTCATTCTTACTAATCCTTCCAAGTCAGGAAGCTTAATACTTCACACAATAATCCCTTCCGTTTTTGCCCAACTCCGGATGTTAGAATGGCCATTGAAGAAAACAATTTTAATTGAAGTCTCATCTGAAATTCAATGCTAAAAATTTCTTCATGCTTTTTAAAAAATGACACAAAAGATTGCAGTAAAATATAGATTTGCTTCTCATAAGGAGATTTGTTGCAGTAGTCTATCATTTAAGGAGAGGAAACTGTAAGTACATGGTCACCAATAATTTTATATAAATAATTGATCAGATAATTTAATATGATTATCATACTTTTGGTTACTCTCAAAACGCTCATCTACAACACTTTGTGGGTAATAGTGTTAGTTAATGTGTTTTAGAATAGAATGCCTTTGAATGCATACTATAAACCAGCTGTTCATAGATTCATTGTTTTTTTTGTCTGTGGAATTCAGTAATTCATCAATATGCACAGGCTATGCCCCATTTTGTTTAAGACTAAGTGTTTTATAGGTATTCACTTTTTCCTCACAACAATCCGTAGAGTAGATACTATTAATTGGACAGAGGAGAAGTGAGGCACAGGGAGCCCCGGCCACTTTGAAGCTTCCACAGCATCCAGCACTCCATGGCTGTCTATGAAGTGTCCTGAAAACAAACCCCCACGTTATTACTTTAGTTGTATACTTACAGATACCTGCAGGAGAGTCTTTCATCCTTTGTCTTTTTCCTCTTTTTTTATTGTTGTTCAAGTACAGTTGTCTCTGTCTTCCTGCCACCACTCCCCATCACC
Source organism: Macrotus californicus (assembly GCA_007922815.1). Lineage (NCBI taxonomy): Eukaryota > Metazoa > Chordata > Mammalia > Chiroptera > Phyllostomidae > Macrotus > Macrotus californicus. Next base: position 16,854 of record VMDR010017117.1, on the reverse strand, counting down.
TCAGCCATCCCTACCTCCCACCCTTGATGCTACCGCCCTTTGGCTTTGTCCATGTGTCCTTTATACATGTTCCTTGATGACCCTCCCCCCTTAACCCCCCCATTATCCCCTCCCACCTCCCCTCTGGTTACTGTGAGTTTGTTCTTTATTTCTGTGTCTCTGGTTATATTTTGCTCACTTGTTTGCCCTGTTGATTAGGTGTCACTTAAAGGTGAGATCATATGGCATTTGTCTTTCACTGTCTGACTTGCTTCACTTAGCATAATGTTCTCCAGTTCCATCCATGCTGTCGCAAAGGGTAGGAGCTCCTTCTTTCTTTCTGCTGTGTAGTATTTCATTGTGTAAATTTTTGATCCACTCATCTACTGATGGGCACCTAGGTTGCTTCCAGTACTTGGCTATTGTAAATTGTGTTGCTATGAACATTGGGGTGTGTAAGTTCTTCTGAACTGGTGTTTCAAGATCCTTAAGGTATAATCCCAGCAGTGGAATTTCTGGGTCAAAAGGCAATTCCATTTTTAGTTTTTTGAGGAAATTCCATACTGTTTTGCACAGTGGCTGTACCAGTCTGCATTTCCACCAATAATGTCTTAGGGTTCCCTTTTCCCCACAACCCTAGTTGTTTGCTGATTTGTTTATGATGGCTATTGTCACTGGTGAGAAATGGTATCTCATTGTGGTTTTAATTTGCATCTCTCTGATGGCTAGTGATGCTGAGCATCCTTTCATATGTCTCTGGGTGCTCTGTATGTCCTCCTTGGGAAAGTGTCTGTTCAGGTTCTTCGCCCATTTTTTAATTGGGTTGTTTGTCTTCCTGGAGTGGAGTCAAGTGAATTCTTTATATATTTTGGAGATCAAACCCTTGTTCAAGGTATCAATGACAAGTAGATTTTCCCATATGGTTGGTTCCCTGTTCATTTTGCTGATGTTTTCTTTAGCCATGCAGAAGCTTTTTATTTTGATGAAGCCCCATTTCTTTATTCTCTCTTGTATGTCCCTTGCTCTAGGGGACATATCCTTCATCCTTTTTTATTAAGGTACAGACAGTAACAGTAGAAGATAAGATAACTACCTCCTAAGAAAGGTGAGAGAAAATAAAATCAGAGAATTTTGAACTGAAATCAGGCTTGCTGATGAAGATAATAATGTCTTCTACTGACATTCTAATGAGAACTGGAAAGAGAACGTTTAAAGGTGATTCAGTGACATCTCTTTAAGAAACAAAAAATCAGGATGCAAATTCCATAATTAGGAAAAAAATGTAAAGTGCTTTGTGACAGAGAGACTGGTTTGAATCCAGCCCTGATATTAGAAAAATAAATGACCCAAAGCCATGGCCCTAGATGGCAATGCAGTCATAAGAGCTCCTTCTAAGAAGTTCGTATAGTTCAGTTCCCCAACTGCTACCATCAGCAGCAGCATCAGTTGCCTCTGGTTGACCCTGTCCTCAGAGGATAATGTGGAATATGAGGGTCGAAGATGTGATGGGTCTAAGTTAGTCAAGGAGACTTTTCTCAAGTAAAGGGATCTATATTTTGTATAACTCCTTGTTGGGCTTTGTGTCATTCTGTTTAAACACTGCTTCACCTGATTTTCATAAGAGGATTATAGGGGAGTAAACTGATGCTATAGTTTTAAGATGACGTGATGAATTGTGGAATCAAGTTTAAACCCAGGAGGGTTTCTCATGCATCTGCAGTGACACGTGCATCCCTCCAAAACCTTCCAGTCCATTACTTGATGCTTTTCCCATTCTACTGCTGTTGGTGGTTTATGTCTTTACATAGCTCTCTCTCAAGTTCAAGGCACCCACAACTATACTGTCCTCTAAGAAGGGTTTAATCCATGACATATTATGGGAAGTCAGGTTCCCGTGAGATGCCGCATTGTTTAACTGTCTGCACAAAGTGAGTGATGAATATGAACCTGCGAACACTGAAGGGCATTCTACCTTCCTGTGAACAAAATCTGACAGATCATCAAATGAAAGAAACGCCCCGTGCCACCTGAAAATGTGCTGATGGTCTGTAAATATGATCTACTTTTAGTCTCAAGCAGAATTAAGTGAGGAAAGAATGCAGAACTGTTGAAAACTTGCAGGCCAACAGCGTCAGTCAATGCAGATTGTGAAAGGAGAGAATGGAATCTTTCCAGAGAGCTTATCTTTCTCGTTGTGGACATGAACGGGCAGCATACCATCACCAAAGCACCAGTCTGCTTTGGCCATAGGACATAAAATCATTGGCTCTTTAAGAGAGTTTCAATTGTCTTTCTAGACATGATCAAGAAAGAATAACATTCACATTTGTGATTTTATAAATAAATTAAGAAATGTTCAGTAAAGGCGCCATTTAGCCCATATCAGAAATGATTCTTAATTACATTAGAAATTTAAAAGCAAATACTTGGAGAGTAGATGACAAATCACACCAATGTATGGAATGACTGAAGACCCCTGAGCAGATTCGTTTGACTGACTTAGTGTGGGGATGTACTGAGAAGTGATCGCATAGCATTTAGAAGGCCGTGTGAATCGCAAACCAATTGTATGAATGCGGACATTGCCTTTTTGTGAGGCCTTGAGCCATATTTATTCCAGATCTGTGGACATTTTGTGTTCTCAGGCAATGCTTGATAAACATTAGTAGCAGGACTGAATTGTATATTATTACAGCAAAGACTACATTATATAAACAGGATGGGGCAAAAGTGGACTTACAGTTTTCATATGGAAAATAACACAATAATTAATACTATAAATAATAATGTAAGAATAAACTTTTTCATACACTCACAACTGTAAACCTCCTTTTGCCCTACCTCCTACATCACATTTGTCTGTTTTTGAATCTCATATAAATGTAGTCATACAGCACATAATCTCTATTGTTTGGCTTCTTCCACTCAGCATCAGTCTATTGGATTTATCCATGCGTTTGAGTGCATTGCTAGTTATTTTTATTGCTGTGTAATATTCCATTCTATGAATAAAATACACATTGTTTGCCTATCTTACTGGATGAATATTTGAGGTGTTTTCAGTTTTGAGCTATTATAAATAAAGCTGCTATCAACATTCACAGACATGCCTTTTGGTATCTATAAGCACTCATTTCTTTTAGATATGTACCCAAGAGTAGAATTGCTGGGTCATAAGGTATATATACTATGAAACATTTTTCCAAAATAATTTTATTAATTTACATGCTCTCCAGAAATGTAAGAGAGTTCCAGTTGCTCCATATCCTGGAGAATACTTGGTATTTTTCCTGGCTTTCCATTTATTATTATTATTTGTAGTATTAATTTTCTTGTAATAATTTTATTATTATTATTTGTATTAATACTACTACTACTACTACTACTAATAATAATAATAATAATAAAAGACTATGCTGCTTTACCAGGTCTTTAAGGAAGAAAATCACATAAAAATCAGGATAGAACATATCTGACCACAGTTCTTCCTTCCTTAAACCATTGGTCTGGCTTTCCTCTGGCAGAATGCTTTTGTTTTATTGGATTCCTTCTCCTAGCTTTTGTACACACCTTTAGCATTCTTAGGCAATTTCCATTTTCACCTCTCCTACTATTGAAGTTTCATAGATGCTCCTACATGTTTTCCCTTTGGTGACATCTGCAAGCATGATAATGTCCATCTGCTTAGCTGCTGACCAAGTGTCGATTATCATGCTCCGAGGGAAGGCAGGGCAGGGTCAGTTCTCTGCAACATGTACCAAAGCACCGGGCCTGCACTCCTGACTTCTAGCTGCCCTGCGCATATTACATATCTAGTAAATATTTGTTGAAATGAGTTGACTTCCTTTTTTATCTATAAAATTATTTTAACTTGTGCTTCCTCCTATTGTAAACATTACATTTTCCTGGAAAGTTACTCTTAGTATGTGCTTTATGTGCAGAGCTGACTTGGACCACTTCAGTACTTTCGAGCTTAAACGATGTGGTTGGAGTGGGCATGTTGTGTGCTGCCTGAACATGAATCTGCACACAGTGATGCTCAAACATAGCTATTAGCTAGTTTTAAGAAGGATCTGAACAGCAATATAGGCAGGCAGCTTAGCATTCTGAAAATTGTTTTGAGTTTATTGAGCAAAAAGTAAACTTTTATTAAGTAAAAAAAGAGCAGGAAATAAAATCATTTTGATGGTATGTTGTCTTAGAACTGGATGGATGGACCTTTCAAACGCTCACAAAAAGTTTTGCCCATTCATTAGCAATTTAGGGGAATTAACCATTTACCAGACACATATAACATGTCAGGCAATGTAGATTATTTCTGACCCTCTCAGCAGCTCTGTAAAGTCCTCATTTTATACAACTAAAAACTGAGGGTCTGTGGGTTAAAATTTTACTTGCCTAAATTCTACTTATTCTAAGTGGGATCGTCATCCTTAAAATATAAATATATTTGATATCAAAAAATCCTTTAATAAATCAGAAAGTGAAATTAATATAGCTAACCATAATCAATACACTTTTAAAGAATTTAGCAGGTGAAAAGAAATGAGAACGCTGTGTTTCTTCTCCAAATTGCAGGCACCCACCGATCTCTGGGGGCCGACAGGTTGACGGTCCATGACACAAATGGGATTGTCCGAACGTGAGCGAGGGACTGGGAGAGACTGGGTGCCTCTGAACGTGTTTTCCTTCTATTTTTTTCTTCTCTCAAATCACAGGGCTTTGTTTGAAATGTTTCAGAAGACCATTGTCGATCATTATTTTCCCTTTATTCTGGAAACTATCTTTGCTTTATATAGCTTACTTTCTATTATTATCTTGCAACACACTCCACGCTGCCCTTTGTAACATCTCAGTAGTGTGGCAGTTTATTCTTGATGATTACTTAGTTGGAGACCTGTATGATTTTCTCCCATTGTTCACTTTCTCAAGTAAATATCTGTATATGCTTTTTCTTTCTATTTTTGTCAATGCCATTTAGCTTCTTACAAATTCTAACTTTATGGTTGTGTGTTTCTGACTGTGAGCAAATGGAATTGAAAAATTCTTGAGTATTGATTCATCTGGGCTTGTCTGTTCATCTCTAATTATATGTCTTTTTGGGCCCCATGAGCTATGGGGTTAAATGGTGGATCGTGGTGAGTAAAACCAGAATGTGTAAGCTGAATTTAACCCTGGGTTTAGCCTACGTTTGTTGTACTTAATATTTGCATATTTGACTTCACACAAACTTACTGACATTAGAAAGAGGCTTATTTGATCATGTGACTAATTGATACCCTAAGTAAGTAATCAGGCTGATAGAACCATCATCAATCTGATATATTGTTCTGCTATATTATTTCATCTGTTCAGTGTTCATTTCCTTCCAATTCTTGAGTTAAAATCCCCAAATTAGTAAAAAACAAAAGCTAAAAAGGTTCCTTTTTTTTCCATTAATATGAGTTCTTTCAGTTAATACAAGTTAATAGGAAACAGGACACCTCTGTTTCCTAGTGGCTCTCCTGGCACTTAGATACAATCTGCAGGCCAACTAACTAGACACGCAAGTGCTGAAGTTATCACCTGAGCCATTTCAGACAGAATGACAACTTTCTCGTTTCCAGAGGAAAGAAGCCATAAATTCCTGCCTCAAAATGAGTAGTAGCAAGGTGATGATAATTTCATAGTAATCATAATCATATATTAATTATTCGAAGCCACATGAGCAGGGGCCAATCATTGTCATAGATTTGCTCCTCAGGCCTCACCGAGAACCTTCCATGCCACTTCTTCATTCTAAATTGTTACGGAGCTTCTTTTCTCCCCACCTCTTTTTATCCATTTCATACATCCTTCACTTCTTGTCTCACAGATCATCAGAACATTTCCCAGAGTTTCTTTGTTGCATAGTCATTATCACAGATACTTAGATGAGAATATCTTCTTGTCTGACCCAATTTTCAGAAATTTCGTTTCTGGGGATGTGCTGGGAGAAAGGAAGTTCAGAATCTTTAACATCTTTGGCTGAAATGACATATCCAATTTTGCCCAGGCAAAGAAATTAGCTTTTAGGTTACTTATTCATTGGCTTATTAGGGAGATATATTTAAAGGAATTTCTCATTCCTATAATCAATCATGATTTAAAATATTATATTTCACATATTTTAAGCAAACTACTAAATGTCCATTCCACATTAGGTGTTCATCTTCTTTTCAGAATTTTAGATTTATTGGAAATAAAGCTTATGAACTGACACTTTCTCTGACCCTAGTCCCAGGGATTTGGTCATTTTAAGTTTCAAATGGAATGCTTTGAAATTACATGTCTTGTGCATTTCGGACAGTTGGTTGCCATCTCTTCTGGCACTCAGTTGTCCCATAATATCTTAGCACTCCCAATTAGGACTGTGGGAAGCGAATGTGCAAGGTTGGCTGCAAGAATTGACAGAAGGCAAACTTGAAGTTGCATAATAATCTTGCAACTAATTGCATGTTTCACCTGTGGTTAAGGCAACTAAAATTAAAAAGTCGTCCACATCTTCAGTCTGAGGAAATTGTTTCTGTGGTAAGCCTTGCTCCCGAGAATGTTCAACTAGAATATTGTTCAGTGGGGACAGCTCTTCAGGTACTGGGCGTGACAGGGAACCTCACTGCTAGGTATACATGTGGGGCTGATGAACATTTGTGTTCCATCAGGGAGAAAGTTCTCATCTGTCCCACCTTGTCATATAATGCTGGCCAAGTGTTTTAGGATTTTCCTGCTGTTTTAAAATTCTCTAATATGCAGCTATTTTTAAAGCATGTTATGATAGAGGTAACAATAACATTACTTTTTTTGAAACTGCCTAATTCTTCTTGTGATTGGAGACTGGACATTAGAGAGAACGTTTTCCATACTGGTGTAGTACATGCTGGATGCTGACTCTGAGACTGAGAACTTGTACAGAACTGTGCCCACATGCAGAACTGGATGTGGCTTCTCGTAGTTTCGATCATGCTAAGGAGGGCATGGGGCTTTCCACAAGGCTCTGAAATAGGAAGTGCCTTCAGTAGGAAGGTAAAGAAGTCCACTGAGTGCAAAGATGATTGGTGTTTTTGCTTCTTAAGAGAAATAATCTACTTTAACAAAACTACTTTCCTTACAGTTTTATATGTTTGGGAAAAGCCCACTATTTTCAAAAAATGTTTGCAAGACAGTAATTTACCAGTGTAAGCCTACATTTTTACTCATTAAACTAATTCTGCTTTCTGTCACTTCTATACTTTGTCCACATCTTGACCTAGCTGATGTTGAAAATTTCATGCATTTATCACTTTACCTCATCACTACTGCAATTCTTTATGTTTTTTCCTTCTTGCTTAGGGGCATTCTGTTACAGAAAAAAGGGTTTAGATTTACAGCCTTGGGAATGAAAGATGTCTCTTTCAAAAAACAGAATAAATACCATTTGAACAGTGAGAACATTTGTGCAACTGTAGGTAAGGTGCTGTATCTGCTCCTGTGGGCTCCTTGGATGGTGATTGCTGATATTTTTGATAAACAGCAAAGGGCAATAACAATAAGGGCAAAGGCAGCTAAGAAAGCAACTGAAGACCACCTTGTGTCTAAACAGGGAAAATGCATGACAGGAAAAAGAAGTGTAACTAATTCTTCTTTCTGGGATAATGGAATCAAAGACCCCCAAGGGATCAGTGTTGGACTTACAGTGCGTTGGGAGGTTTTTGTGTCTGATTCATTCGTATAACTCAGAAACTAGAAAGAGAATCCTATCCACAGCTCAATTTTAGGCCATCTTGGAAGATATAATGTATAAGGCATGGGACTCTGCCCTGAATAATAATGTTTAAATTATTATGAAAGGGAGATGTGGAGTTACTGATGCAGAGAATAAGCACTATAAGAATTCAGAGTTAGGAAAGTCAACATGGGAGAAGTAGACAGAAAACTTCATGGGGATAGGTAGAACCTTAACCTCGAGTAATCAGTGGCCTTTTTGATAAGTGTGGAAGGGAAAAATGGTAGCAAGGAGCATGGAAGGTGCAACTAGGAAGAGGTTGGAATAAATGTTTCCAGGAGGTAATGAGATCATCAACACTTGATAGAAGGCATGAATCCAGCTGTGGAGGAGAGACAATGGCTGAGGAAGACAACACCAGCTTGGGAAATAGACAATGGATCATCAGTGACTTTTAAAAGGTTTTCTTTTTCTGGCTCCTCTGGACTATGAGAGACAGACTGATGATTTCTTTGATCACAAGTTAAGGGAGCACAAGAGGTGTTTCAGAAGGTAAGATCTTGAAAAGCAGTTTTGGAGGGAAGGAGTTGATCCTGAGGGTTTGCCTGAGGATACTTTGAAGGTAGAATTTATGCCATCTCAAACTATTCACACTTGGAAAAACCCTCTGTGTAAGATTGAGTGGCAGGATCTGGAAATTATTTTTAAACCAGAGATAAATACTAATGAGTATTTGCTGTTCCAAATACTCTTCCAGGTGTCAACATAAGTTATAAGTTGGGTCTTATGAGCAATTAATATTATTATGCTCTCTTCACAAATGAAAAAATTCAGCTTCAAAGGGTTATTTGGCTTGTTTGACTTCTCACAGCACAGGGTGGCAGAGATGGAGTTGAACTTCAAGAGATTCTTCAAGAGACTCTAGCTTTGCATGCACGTTCTATTCACTAACCTGCCTTGCTTTGTCATATTCTGTGGACAGAGAGTACTGAACAAAAAGTGCAATGATCTAGGAACTTCAACATTTTTTTCTGAAGGATAATCATTACACACATGAAATTACACCAGAAAGAGGTATGAGAATGTTCATAATTTAGTGCTCTTCTAAATGTGATTGTTGCCAGCTACAAGTGATTGTTATAGATAATTAGATAAGGTTTGTTCTTGTTTCTTATTTATCCCATCAACAAACACAGCTATCATCCCAGCTCTGCATATCTGCACAATTTATAGGGTACTTTAAGAATATTTTTAACTTCTTCATGGAAACTTATTAATAAGAGGCAGGGTATGTCCATTATGTCTACTTTATTGGGAAGAAAAAAATTGAGACTCAAGAGGTGCTAAGTGGCAGGGCCAACAATTAAATATAGTTCTTGTAACTGAGTCTAATGGCATGTTTAATCCCTGTTAAGTGTCTCACCTAGCCCGCACTACATCAGCCATCTTGGCTTTGGGAAAAATGCCTGGTTATGATCTGTCCCACTTTTTGTATCTGTCCATTATGGTTATTGCAGCTGGAAATGCTTTTCTGAATTGTATTCAAAATATTTACCTACTCATAATCATTTTCATTATCGTTTTCCAATCCAGAGTGGTTTGTATTTTTCAGTGAGCTTGAAATGGTCCTCAGGTTATGTTTCTGATTATATCTAATTTTTAGTTTTAAGATTTCTCAATAAATTTAAAGCCACTATTATCAGCGGAAGTGGTGTTGTGAAGAAAACAATTTCCTGAGACCCGCACGGGAGGGTGGGGCTCCATGGTAAATTCTATTGATGATGTAAAATTAAGAGAGTTCCCCTCTTGTCTTCCCATTGCCTCATTTCCATCTGTCTCATTGTGGAAAAGGACCAATTTTGTCTTCAGTGGGGCCAGAATAAAGGCCACTTCTCAAAATTTCTACTCCATATTAAAGTCCAGTCCAGTCCAGCATCCTGCTAGCATAGGGTGTGTTTCTAGCTGCAGTGCATTGCTGTGCTGCTGTATTCAGGCTCCTTCCTGGAGGCTGCGTGTGGAGTCCCCACAGCCACGGGCCATGAGGCTGCTAGGGCCACATGGCCATGGAGAGAACAGGTGAGAGCACAGTGCAAGTATGGGTCACTGGGTGAGAAAGAGAGAATTTCTTTGTTCCGTGGTATTGTATCAGCTTGGGTTTGGGGTGGACCATGTGCTTTACCAAAAGAATCAATCAAGTTTCCAAGCCTTTGTGGGCTTTTGATATGTTCACCCCTTAATTGGACTGACAGGCTTCTTTGGTCAAGCACATCCCCCTGGATCCCCGCCCCCCAACAACATGGTACTGGAGGGGGAAAGGGAGGACAGTTATTCTCCTTGGAGGAGCAATGCTGTAAATCCCCTGAGGTATGAAGCTATAGCCTCTCAGCTAAGCAAGCAGGCTCATGCTCTCCATCTTATTCAGCTCAGTGTCTAAGTCCATTTGCTCCCTTTCTTTTATTAATAATTAGCTAAATACTGCCAGTAACACCACTACCCTTTACATCAAGCAGGATCAAAGCTTGACAATAACCCTCACTATTGGACATGAGGACTAGAAACCTAGTCTAAATGAAAGCATTATATGTCTGATTTCTTTTTGCCTAAGTCCGATGAAGGTTAATTATTCATTGAAAAATTTCATTTTAATGAAAATGCCAGAAAAACAACAGAGAGAAAATTCTGGTTTCTTAAATTGCCCTGCACTTTCTTTATAGATAATAGCTTCTTTTCAGAAATAAGTGAGTTTACATATTGAACTTGTAGTTTGTTACAGACTTGGTCATTTTTAGGATCCTTCAAAGTCATTTGGAGTGTCCTGCTGTTCTTTCCACAGCCTTTGTACAGGGACAGCCTGGCCATGCTTGGCTCTGCCATGTAGAGCATAGGAGAAAGTCAAGGTCAAGCCACTTGACATTTCTCATATCAGAAATCAGAGTCATCGAAGGGAGTGTGTGCAGCCCTTCTCTGAGAGGGAGAGAGAAGGGGCATGCATTTCATCTTAGGTCCAGTGCAATGCAAGTCCTTGCCTGCAGGGTCCCCCGTTGCTGCATTCTTCACTGTGAATCTGTTGTCATGGGGAGAAAAAAAAGCCCAAAGTGTTCTCCTATCACACCATAAACAGATGAATCCTAAGGAATCCTGAAAAGTATTACTACCGGAAGAAAAATAGAAAAGCAATGGTGCCATTCTCAGCATTAACTACATTTAAATGCGTTTACCAGTCTGGAACAGTTCCCGCAAACTAATAATAAAATAAGGGGAGATTTCTGCAATAGAAAATCTATGGTCTGACTCTGAGATTAAATCAAAATAATTGAAAATGAGGTAGCAATGGAAAGATTTCCTGTGGCTCTGTGATACCACAGGGCTCCATGCAACTGAAAAGGAAAAATGCAAACATAAAAGAGTGTCTGAAGAAAACACATGAGGAATGAACGTCAAAGAAATCAATAGGAAAAAAAATTGCCTCCCTTAAGTACAATGTCAAGGAAGCTCTCCTGGAAAAAAATTCAGAATACCTCCTCCTAAGGGAACAGGCAGAAACAAAGATAAGCCTAGAGAAAACTACACTGGAATTTAAAACAAAAATTAATAATCTAGCCGACAAAGAACTATTGAAGGTGTTTATGTGTTCTGCAGGGGAAACAAAATCAATGCAAGAACGAACATATTGCATTTATAAACAACATATGTCTTATGCTGTTCTAGTCCTAACACTGTATAGTTGTTATTCCAAATGATGAAGGACCCACTGTAGTCCATTCAGTTTTTCATGGGGTGGTGATATACGATGACAACTGAATAATTTGCAGCTCTTCACAAAACTGTAAAAGGCTTGGAGACTATACTTACTGTTTGCTGCAAGTAAAGAACAGCAAGTATACCTTGCCGGTTTTTTAAATACACTTTCTTTAAGGTTGACTTAAACATATATTTTTAAAAGAACACTGATCAGAACCATCTGATACTCAGCTGTAAGCCCAGTACAGCTGAAGAAGTATTGGTAGCTATCACCCTTTCTCATTGGTCAATGCCCAGACAGAATCATTAAACCTTTAGAATACTATCCTGAGGTAATAGTCTATCCACTGGAATAGTTTCATGGCTGTAGTTCAAAATTGTTTATTATATTATTTTTTTATTAGACTTTAAGTTCACAGAAGAATTGGGAAGAGTGTACAGAGAGTTCCCATATAGTCTTTCTTCCCTTATTATTAACATCTTGCATTAATGTGGTAATTGATGAACCCATATTGATTGACATATTATTTTAACTAAAGTCCATGGTTTACATTACAATTCACTCTTTTTGGTAAATTGCTTTATTGGTTTTGATGAATGTATCACCATTTTTTTCTCAAATATGTGTTTTGCAAATATTTTCTCCAAATTTGTGAATTATCTTTTCATTATCTTAGCAGTGTCTTTCACAAATAAAATGTCTTTAATTTTAATGAAGTTCATTTTATCAATTTTTTTCTCTTATGGGTTGTACTTTTGGTGTTGTTTCTAAAAAATCATTGCCAAATCCAAGGTCACCTAGATTTTTTTTTTTTCATGTTACGTGCTGAAAGTTTTATAGTTTTGCATTTTACATTTAGGTCTGTGATCCATTTTGAGTTATTAGTAAAAGATGTGAGGTCAGTGTCTAGATTAACATTTTTGCATGTGGATATTTAATTGTTCCAGAGCAATTTGTTGAGAAGAGTGTCCTTTCTTCATTGAATTGATTCTGGTTCTTTGTCAGAGATCCATTGCCTGTATTTGTGTGCATCTATTTCTGGGTTCTCTATTTTGTTACATTGATCCGTTTGTCCATTCTTTCCCCTTAATAATTGTTTCTTCCTATCCATGAATATCGAATATCTGTTTATTTAGATTTCCTTTAATATCTTTAATCATTTTTTTGCTACTAAATAGGAAAGCTATTGGCTTTTGTATGTTAACCTGTATTCCAAAACCTTTCTGTAATTGTTTATTAGTTCTAGAAGCTTTGTTGTTGTTCTTTGTGTTTTGTACATAAACTCTCATGCCATCTGTGAAGAATGATAATTATATTTCTTTCTTCTGGGTCTATATACCTATTATTTTATTTTCTTCTCTTATTGCATCAGTTGGGCCTTCCAGCATATACTGTATAAGAGTTGTCAGTGAGCATATTCTTGCTTTCTTCCTAACTTTAGGGAAAAAAACATGTAGTTTCTCACCATTAAGTAAAATATTAGCTGTAGGGTTTTGGTAGGTGTTTTGTATCAAGTTGAGGAAGTTGCCTTCTATTCCTATTTGCTGAAAATATTTTATCATGAATGGGTATTGGATTTTACCATATTCTTTCTCTATATTTACTGATTCAATTTTCTATAGGGTTTTTTTTTTGGTACAGTGGCTAAAACTTGAAAAGTAAAACTTATTTTAAATGATAGATAAATAGATAGATAGATATAGATGGTAGAAAATCTTGCCATCAATATACTTGAGGTATATGGGTTCTTTTTAGTCACTGGATAGAATTAAGCAAATTCCTAGGGTATGCTGTTGTAGAGCTGCTACAAGGGGTAGAGTATTGGGTTAGGAGAAATCTGAAGGTATCTTACCACTCTAAATCTCCCATTCTCTTAGAGCTCATCTGAAGAATTGGATTCTGGCCAAGAAGCCCTTAGTGTTGTATGATCCTGGGTGGGGGTTCTGATTGGCCAAGGCCAGGTAGAGAGAACATGAGACACTAGATAGCTGAAGAGCTAACACTGGTAAAAAAATAAAAAATGACAGAAAATACACCTCCCTTACTACTGTAGGAGTAAGTTTGAAAACACATACTCTTCCAATGGTTGGTCATTAACATAAACAGTCCATTCTTCATACTCCCCATTCCAGTTTTGGTAGGCAGCTCAATTTTGCAAGAGTGTTCTCTAGAAATAAGAATAGTTCTAGAAACACAAAGCCACTGGGGAAGAGCATTCAGGAATGGGGCTGACCTCAACAAAACGGATCTGCTTTGAACTTTCAGTGAATCAGGAGAGCTTAGAAGATCTCACCTAAGATTTTACTCCATGTTAAAATCAATATCTAAGCAATATCTCCATTCAGCATGAAAAGACCCAGAATAAATTTTAGTTCACACAATGGAAAGAAACATCTATAAGCCAGTCAAGAGATGATATGGCAAGTATGATCCTTTTATAAAGAAGCATTCCTTTAGTTAAGGTAGCTAATTAGCAAGGGGTGACCTCTAGAAAATAAATGGTTGGCAGGGTTTTTTTTTTTGTTTATTTCATACGACCTACCTAATAGGAGTTTTTTTAACACAGTGAATAATAATTAGTCAGTATTGTATTCTCTGGCATGAATAAATTGAAACTGAATACTGTTTTTCTTTAAGAAAAACAGAGATGACAATAGCTTCACTCTGCTAAAAACTCCATAATAATCAGGAAGACAAAAGAAAGCACAGCTTTAGCAGGTCATTACAATTAAATTTGGTACCAAGTGCACCATCAAAACATTGAATATAATTTAATTCAAGTCAGCCAGCTTTGACTATGTTATTTATATAAAGATACTTAAAACCCAATTTAATCAATCTGATGAAGAGTGGATGTAAATAATAGAGTTGGCGTTGGCTGAAGAATTATATCTGGAATGAAATCATATCTCCTTTGATGCCCCATGCAATTGGGACACATTCAGTGCAGTGGCTTTGTTTTCCCTTAAATGTTAAAACTCTCATTCTCAGAGACCTAACTGACACATTTCCAATTATTCTTTTCTTTTATGCTCTTCTAAATACATGTCACTTAGGAAAATAAACGTGCAACCTTGCCTGTTAGTGAGGGAGGCACAGAACCTTGTAAATGAACTTGTGCAGCGTTCTGCTTTGGGCTTCCCTGACATGAAGCAGGGAGAGCTTCTCCCTGTGAGCTGACCCATCCACTGCATTCTCCTTGTTAGTGAGCTATCTGTGTAAAAATATACGTTCATTAGTAGAACACTTGAAAATGACAACTTTCTAAAAACAGCAGACGCTATTTTTATTGTCCCTTTCAGTTTAATTTGGACTGGAACAAATTGCCATATTCCGCCTCTCAACAAATGCCGATTTTGAAGCGACATGGTTGCATCTGGCTGGTGTTGCACTGTGACTGGTCATGTGACTCTGACAGAGTTAGCCCAATTGTCTGGCTGGATTGTTGGTGCTTACTAAGATCTTCAAGTAAAAGAAAGAAACACGTTATTCAATGAGAATATTTACAGGACATTAATATAATACCTATCAGTAGTCTTAGTGAATGAGATATATAAAAGTGAAGACAAAGACATTTTCCCAAAAGCAAAAATGTCACTCTCCGCTGATGTTAAATAACAGGTAGAATAGAACAAACTTCCAAGTATGTTTTTGCTACTCACCTTGTTGAGTCAGCAAATGCATGACAACATGGCTGCATGCATATTTTGTACCCACACAGCTTATTATAATAGTAGTTTCCAATTTTCCCTGTTTTGTATTCAACCATTATTTTTATTTGACAGATAAGGAACCCAAACAGCAGTTTTTTATTAACTTTAAAGGAGTATATGAGAGAGATGAGCAAGGCCCCAGATTAAGCAGTGGGGGATCCTGTTAACCAAGCCCTGCTAGTAAATGCCCTCCTATTTGGTTCTCAGAAGTGAGCTCTCCTTCCCGTCTGAGCCCTCCTGTTTGACTTCTCCTAACCCAAAACGACCTTCCCATTCGAGAAAGGGCAAACGCACTAAGGAAAATTTAAGGTGGCAAAAAACATTTCATTTCAAAAGCCAGTTCCACTGGAGGCTGCGTGTGGTGTCGAGGTTTCTGAAGCAGGATCCATCCTCGCCTAAAGGTGACGAGCATCAGCATGCAGCGGTGAGAGCCACTGGGACGCAGAAGCATGGGGAGCCTGTGGGTCTTGTAGCTACCATCCCAGAGATGATTCCCGCCAGATGTGAGTCATAAGGAGTTGGATGTGAAACACTACATCAAAGATAATTGGTGATACAAGATTTGAAGATGCACTTTCAGCTAACTGGTGGTAGGGTCAACAAGAGGACACCCACAGTAGAGAAGAGTGAGCACTTGGCATTTACAATGCAAAGCCTCTGTCCTTCCTAAATTACTTCTTTGTCCTTCATGGAGAATGGGGGCTTTTGAATCAAAAACCAAGTGTAAGCCACTTATGACTTTTTTCCTTTTATCAGGTCAGTAGCAGAAGAAGTGATTCTATTCGTCTTATTGATAGGATAAAAGAGTGGTGTATTAAGTATTTGCCTACAAAATGGTCTTTTTCTGTGTCATGAGACAGTGTTTTCAAGAGAACAGCAAAGTAACAATTATGTTGATTTGAGTATCATAATAATGTCAGTCAATCATCATGATTATTGAATAATAATGAACAGAATTTAATGAAAACTTCCATGAACATAAAGTTTCTCAATCAGACTTCATGAAAAATGTTCTTCAAAGTTTTCCCAAAATTGTACAGAGATTGATCATAAAACAAATACAATAAAGAATTAATTTCATTAGACTAAATTAAATACCCAACTAAAATCATTTTCTATTTTATGATTCTGGAACCAAAATCACCTACAACCACTTACCTGTTTTTTTTTCTGCATTACTATGATATCACTACTCCAGTTGAACTCTTGTTCCGAAAGAGAAGAAGTTTCAAAAAACTTCAGTTTGTTCCAGGAAGTCCCCAAAACCCACTTAAATAAACATTAGATGGTTCAATTTTTCAACAGATAGCACTGAAGATTGTTTGTTTCTAAAGACTCTCTTTGAAACTTTCTCCTTAAAAGCTTAGCTTGCTATACCTATCAATCCTAAACTATTATGGCATAAATCTTACCCAATCCTAATCAAATACATCCATTGCCTTAAACCAGACCCTAAAACCTCATAAATATCTCAATTTTACTGTTTCTCCTCTGAAATACTACCAAAATTCTGTAGGGATAGTGATCTCTTTTACTGCAATAAGCAGTAATTCAATTTTCCCTAACAACAGGTAATTTTGGTAGCATTTTATCAATTCTTATCAAATGACTAGAGTCTCCTTTTTCATTAATAAGTTAGAGTTTACACACACCAGTCAAACAAATTGTTTTTCATGTCAGGTATGAGTTCAACAATTTTC
>VMDR010017116.1:0-20439 GCA_007922815.1 Macrotus californicus | reverse complement strand
CAATTGTCAGAGGGGAGAATTTATGCACTGTGGAGTATTTGTTATTTACAGTGAATGAGGGTATTTTCGAGCTGAATCATTTGATAAAGTACTGCCAGCAATACTAGTATTTGAGTTCATGGCTCTTATTGCCAACTCTGGGCCAGCGAAAATGGTCAGCAAAGACATATATGTATATCTGTCATGTCTCAGACGGCCTGGGTAACTCTGTACTCCTGGCTAGAGACACCAGTTTCATTTCCCCGAAAAGAACTATTGTGGTGCTGAGTCTCAGACCAATAGCCTATCCTCTTGGTCTCCCAGGCTGGAAAGATCAGTCATGCAGGATTCCTCTTTCCCTCTCCTTTTCTGACTTGTGAAGTGATAATGGTTGTACTTCCAGAATATTTTCACATTGGTCTCTGTCTCACAATACCGCAGTCATCACCATAGTGTGGCAAAATACAAAGTCAGAAGACCTGGATTTAATTCAAGCTCCACCACCAAATTGCTGGGTTACCTTGGTAAGTCCACTTAATTAAGTCTCACTTTCCACATCCATAAAATAAAAATAATAGTACTTCATAGGATTTTTGTACTTCACAGGATCTTTGTGACATCAAGGCAACATATATGACTAGGTACTCAATTAATTGATAAATATTATTATTACTATTTTTATTTTTATTAAGTAACTTCCCACTCTTTAAGATCTTTTTCCTTCCAATTCAGTCTTTAAGCTTCTGTCAAAGTAATCTTGAAACACATTAACTTAATAATGTAATTCAAATGCTTTCTGTGACCCCTTTTGAGCCCTATCTCCTCTGCATACTTTTTATTTACTCTGGGCTACTCAGCCTTTCTCACACATGCATGTTTTTTCATTCTATTAGGCATTTCTACAAGTATATGTATGGTTCCCCTCATCCTGGAATGTCTTCCTCCTAACTCCTATTTCTCGCTGTTGGTATTATCTTCATTGTGTAGTAACCATCATGAATTACCAGCCTTCGCTGAAAAATTAAAGAATGGTGGAGGGTTTGTTTGATGACAAACTTGTGTTGAGTGAGTGAATCAAGAATGTTATGCAAATACAGAAACTGGTCTTGGGGTATATTAATAAAGGTCATATCAAGAGCAGGGAAGGGCATACTTACACTATTTTTTCACCAATCAGGCCACATTAGGAGTTTTGTTTTAGATTTGGAAATCACATTTAAAAGAGACAGAGACAAAATGAATTGTTCAATCAGAAAAGAACCAGAATAATGAGTGTTTTTTAGATCATGCCATATGAGAGGCTATAGAAGGTACTGGAAAACATTTAACCTGGGGAAGAGAAGGCTCTAAATAAATTATAAAATGTGCCATCCCCTTATATGAAATGGGCAGTGCACTCAGTACATGGCCCAAGAGGGTGCACTGTAGCCAATCGGCAAAGTGATAAAGAGTCAAACAGGAATGCATCCCAAAGAAGCCCTTTCTAATCACCAGAAGTAATGGAAGGCAGATTGGACTGCATGAAGAGACTGAGTTTCCTTCCCCTGAGGGTAATAAAGTAGCATCCTGGGGACTAGAAGAGACATTGAAGGCCTTCAAGCTCCAGATAGGTAATACACAACATGAGCTGAGATATTCCTGAGATGCTGTGACTTGAGAGCCCCATCTTCTATGAAATTTTTTCTTGCCCTCACAGTTGGGATGATTCACACAAATTTCTTGCTTTCAATTGCAGTTGTTACCATTATCATAACACTTTCCACATAAAAAATTGTATTTCTACTTCAGCCACTATAATGAAAGCTGTTTCTGGATGGGAAATATGTCATTGGCTTCTTATTCCTGATAGTGCCAGCCACAGCTCCTTTATCATGGAAAATGCTCAGTAATGGGAATTGACTTAATTTTACGTCCATGAGCAGTTCATTTATCTTTTTAATGAGTTTCCTTAGTAGTGCACAAGAGTTTTAAATTTGATGATCTGGCATTCAAACTAATGCTATACAGTAAACTTTCTAATAATTAAAAATATGAAGTTTAAAAGTAGGAGGGATCATCATACCCGATATCAAACTAAACTACAAGTCCACTGTAGTCAAAACAGTCTGGTACTGGTATAAGAACAGACAATGGAATATCCTATCAATGGAAGAGGATAGAAGGCCCAGAAATAAACCTATGTCCCTATGGCCAATTAATATTTGACAAAAGGGTCATGAGCATACAAAGGAGTAAAAATAGCCTCTTCAGTAAATGGTATTGGGAGAAGTGGACTGGTACATGCAAAAAAAAAAAAAAAAAAATGAAACTAGACAACCAACTTACAACATACACCAGAATAAGTTCAAAATGGATAAAAGACTTAAATATAAGTCATGACATCATAAAAGTCCTAGAGGAAAACATAGGCAGTAAAATTTCAGATATCCCACACAGCAATATTTTTGCCAATATATCTCCTAGGGCAAGGGAAATAAAAGAAAAAAATAAACAAATACGACCACATCAAATTAAAAAGCTTCTGCACATCTAAAGAAAGCATCACCAAAATGAAAAGGGAATCCACCATGTGGGAGAACATATTTACCAATGACATATCAGATAAGGGTTTGATCTCCAAAATACATAAAAAACTCATCTGACTCAACACCAGGAAGATAAATAATCCAATTAAAAAATGGGCAAAGGACCTGAACAGATACTTCTCCAAGGAGGACATACAGATGACCCATACACATATATAAAGATGCTCAACATCACTAGCCATCAGAGGGATGGCAAATTAAAACCACAGTGAGATATCACCTCACACCTGTCAAAATGACCATCATTAATAAATCAACAAACAGCAAGTGCTGGCAAGGCTGTGGAGAAAAGGGAACCCTAGTGCACTGTTGGTGGGAATACAGACTGGTGCAGCCACTATAGAAAACAGTATGGAATTTTTTCAAAGAACTAAAAATGGAACTGCCCTTTGACCCAGCAATTCCACTGCTGGGAGTATATCGTAAGAGTCCCGAATCACCAATTCAAAAGAACCTATGCACCTCTATGTTTATAGTAGCACTATTTACAATAGCCAAGGGCTGAAAATAGCCCTAAGTGCCCATCAGTAAATGAGTGAATCAAAAACCTATGGTATACAATGGAATACTATGCAGCAGAAAGAAGGAAGGAGTTCCTACCCATCGCAACGGCATGGATGGATTCTGGAGAGCATTATGCTAAGTGAAATAAGCCAGGTGGTGACAGACAAATACCATATGATCTCACCTATAAGTGGAACCTAATCAACAAAACAAACAAGGAAGCAAAATATAACCAGAGACATTGAAATAAAGAACAAACTGACAGTAGCCAGAGGGGAGGGGAAGGGGGAATAACAGGGAAGGAAGGGGAATGGTCATCAAAGAACATGTATAAGGGACCCACGGACAAAGCCAAAGAGGGTGAGGATTGAGGGTGGGAGGTGGGGATGGGCAGGGGGCGGGGAGGAGTGGGGGGGAAATGGAGACAACTCTACTTGAACAATAAAAAAATAAAAGGGAAAAAATCATAAAAACATAAAAATAAAATATTCTGCAATGCAAATATTTTGGCTTTTTTATGAAAATAGTGAATTTATATTATTAAAACAAATAGAACTCAATGGCCTTGTCCCAGTGAGAAATATCAAAGGCGTTTTCGGAGTCTGTGGCATGCTGGCAGGATTGCAGAAACCACAGTGTGGAGTGGGTAATAGGGAATGTAGCAGACAAGCAGTCATGTTTACCATGGACATTTCTGGCTACATGCATATTTTATAGACCACTTATTGAGGACTACATCATTTGAAATATTTTACTGTAATTGATCGTTAAGCACTTTTACTCACTAAATGTCCTAAATACCCCATCGAGCTTTCAGTATCATTTTTTGAGGGGTTGCTGCTTTTCGACATTTTAATGGTCTAATTTATCTTTGCCATAAGCCATTTGTACATTATCAACATTCCATTATGCAGCTATATGATAGATGGAGTGGGCCAAATATATTCTGATATGCAAATATCCCCTTTTAGGAAGAAATTTTAATAAAACTATAGTTGTTCACTTTAAGAGCTCACAAAAATAGGAATTGTAAATATTTTTATGAATAGCTGTCTTTTGTTAGAAGTAAATTCAAGTTTCTGTGTTGCTAATGGGAAACTTGCTATATTCGATAAAAATATTTAATAAAGACATATCACGTACATAATTAGGAAGAGAGGGGAGTAGAGGAAATAAAATAATAAAAGTGCTATAATATTGTAGAGGGGGTGAGCCTCGTAAACAGGTTCAGCATTCACTTATTCGTTCATTCCGAGATATTATTAGCTCCTACTTTTGGAGAGAGCACAAAGGTGTGGGTAGAACACAAATGATAGCAACAATGGCTTCCCTGTATTGAGTGCTTATTATGCAGGTAATGAAAGACTTTTTACATGCGGCCTCTTAATCCTCCAGATAGTCTTAGAGGCAGACCTTATTTTCCCCAGTTTGCACACGAATCTCACTGAGGTTAAGAAACTGGTCCAGTATCATTGGGTTAATGAGCAGCGATGTAACAAGCAGAGAGAAACCAAGGCAGCCAAAACAAAGCAAAATTAGTCTAAAAAAAAATCCCAGTTCAGTCTGGCTCCAAATTTAACCACTTGATTGATAACCACACCAGAGGGGCTGATTGCTTCTAGGAGGAGTTTTAGAGTCGAATGATGATGTGAGAGCACACACCTAACTGCATGTACAGAGAGAAAAGAAAAAGTGCACTAGCAGAAGCACAGAAAAAATGCTATGGAACTGCCAAGCAGGAAGGGCCTATTTCCCTCAAGGTCTGCAGAGGAAGAACCAAAAAAAGCTGCACAGAGGAGATGGCATTTGAAGATTTGGGACTGAGATTTTTAATGCAGGGGCTGTGAGGGAACATTTAATGTGGGAGAGACAGCTTGAGAAAGGCGGCATGAGAGATGGTAGGAGGATCATTCCAGAAGAGAAGTACAAAATACAGTCATTCACCAAACACCTACTACATCCTAGACATTTGGGAATAAACACAAATACAACGCAGCAGAGTGGGGGATACAGGCAAATAAGAAAAGTGTTATTTAGCGTGATAAGAGAGGTATATATGAGGCTCAAAAGTAAAAGGAGATAGAATAGAAAATGCATGATCATGGGGCCTGTTTTTGTTTGTTTGTTTGTTTCACACTGAGTTAATTGGGATGATAGCTGCCCTGGAGTGGGTAACATTTACTTTCTAATAACCCAGATTTCCTCTCTCGGCCTTTTATTCTCAAAAAGAAGGATAATAAGAGAACCTGTGTCAGAGGATGCTTGTGAGGATCTAATAATGTGACACAATTAGTACAGTGTTAACCCATTATAAGTGTTCGATAATTACTGGTTATTATTATTTTTTATAAAAAGATTTTATTTATTCATTTTTAGAGAGAGGAGAAGAGAAGGAGAAAGACAGGGAGAGAAATATCAATGTGTGGTTGCCTCTTGCATGCCCCCTACTGGGGACCTGGCCTGTAACCCAGGTATGTGCCCTGACTGGGAATCAAACTGGCGACCCTTGGGTTTGTAGCCCACACTCAATCCACTGAACTATACCAGTGAGGTGGTTATTATTGATATTATTCTCATCACCCATGACTACTGATAAAAGAAAAAAAAAACATACTCAGGAGTGGTGATAAGAAAAGTTCATAAGCAAGTTCTGAATTTTTCTCTTCTCCCACATTAAAGGCATTCAATTTTATATACAGTTGCCTATGATTTCTGACTCATGTACCATGCCGTGCTCATATCCTGCTCTCCAACCCAACCAGACGCCTGCTGTCAGCATCTCCACTCCTGGGGTTCCAAGGCTCCCCGGACTTGCCTCCATTATGACAACTGTTATATTAGATTATAATGATCTCTTCAGGGGGAAAGTTTATTGATACTTAAAATGTGGTCCAAGTACTAGCATCATCATCATCATCTTCTCAGGGCTCCTTAGAAATGGGGATTCTTATGCTTGTTAAAATTTGAGAAGTTTGATCTACAGTACACATTGGTCTCAGTTCCTCTGAGGTCAAGAAACACATTTCTTATGTGTCCCAATTTCTATTACTATCTGGCAAAGAACAGCATTTAATAAATGATCATTTATTGAATGTGTAACTGACTTCATGCACGCTTTCTCATCTCCACCCCTTTTATTCAAGTCATTTCACCTCTTTTTTGTTTGTTTCCATCAGCCTTCGACACCACCTTCGTCTTCTCACTAGGCTAATCCTCCCACGACACCACCTTCGTCTTCTCACTAGGCTAATCCTCCCACGTGAACTGCTCCCGAACTCCTAACTACTTAAGATCTCTCTCTTTCCTTAGAATTTCCTATAGGACTACATGAGCTAATCAATCAGATTACATCTATGGATCATATGTCTGTCTCTTCTCTCTTTCATTTCCACACATATGCACATATGAACACACATAAAAAATGCAGTATATTTCTTTTGTCTCATACTCTCCATTAAAATTTGTCCTGAAGGTAAAAGATAGTGTCCTTTCTTATCTTACCTTTTATTTTACCTTTTCTTATCTTACCTTTATCTTATCTTAACTTTTCAGATTTACTGATGTCAACTTCAAATTTATGATAAAAAAAGCAAACAGGAGCCATCAAGTATCTGAGCGAGGAGAGACTTATGCTGGACCACCTAAGAAACTGCAAGGGCCATTTATTGTCATGCTTCATCAAAAGACTACTAGTTGAGAGAGGAGGACTTCGATCCATGAGGCTTATACTGCACAAGGTTTTGAATATATCACAGGTTTATCTTCTAGTCCCACCTTCCTTTGAGACATTTGATACAGGTCAATACTGAGAAAGGCTGGGAAGACTTCCTCAGCTACAGGGAAACAACCTCAATGTCCCGTTTATGCCCTAGAAAGTGATCCACTGGAGATTCTAATTAAATTTGCTACTTGAAGATGTGGGAGATGTGACTAATTATGCTAAGCTCTAAAAATGGGACAAAGAGTTTTATCCGAATCCTTTGTTAGTCATTAAATTAAACGAACAGTTTAGTAATAAACCTAACAGACTAAGGCAACTAAGTGAGGTAGCATGCAGGCTACCTTGAAAGTGGGGCTGAGAAGGTGTCAAACCTGTAGAATCACAGCTCTTGAACCCTGTAACGGACTATTTGAGAAGATAATGTGCGTTGCAAAAGTACACACACTCTAAGCTGTGACACAAGAAGAGAAGTCTGGATTTAAGGTAGGAGAGTTTAGAAGTGTCAAAGTGACATCCTATAAACTGTAGGCTGAGAACTTTAAAACTAAGAAAATATTTGGTGAACGGTCAGTGTCTTTACTAAGGTTTAACTTTTCTCCTACTACAGGGGTCAAAGTGCTACGAAACATTAACCATCAAGTGAATAGATCCTGGAAGCCTCCTGGGGAGTTTCCTTTCTCTGTTGTTTCAGTTTTTGCTACAAATGGTTATTCAGGGAGAAAATACAGTGATTTTTAACTTAAACAAAACCTGGTATTCATACAGACATTTTGATAACACATTTCACTTGCTGTTCGTCCCCAGCCAGTTAACATTGCAGCAATGGGTACTGAAGATGAAACACTGAGTATTTGAGTCCCTACTATGTGTTTGCCACTATTCTAGGGTGTGGGAGCACTAAAAAAATTAATATTAAGAGTTTCTGCATTCAAGAGGTTTATAATATAGCTAGTGAGACACAACCATGGAAATGAATGATTTATGAATAATACAAGGCAATCTTTACTCAAGAAATGCTAATTAGAGCTATACTGGAGAAGATACAATATAACCAGAGAAGGCAGGGAGTGATACAGGTGGGAATTTTTCAGGGAAGGATTCATGGAAGTGGTCAATACTTGAGTTAGAATTTGGTGTAATAGAGTTTAGAAAATCAGAGAAAGATGGGGAAAGCGGTCCAATTTAGGGTGGGCAAAGGTACAGAAGGAAAAGGATCATGGATCTGAAAGTGACTCCAGAGAGGCCTAAGTGGAAAAGTCAATTAATGATAATTCAAAACAAAGATGTAGGCTTAATGTGAAATAATTCTCTTAGAATTCTGTTTTGCTTTAACCATGGTTATTTTTTCTCCAGGTGACAGCTTCCTATTAGCAGAGTTGAGATGCTAAACCTATAATTTTCTACTTCTCAGCACCTGCTCTTTGAATGTTTTTGTGAACTAGGGTTTTTTTCTTTCATTCTTTTTCCTGTGTGGGACTTTTTCTTTATATTTCAGACCAACTCCCCCGCATATACAGTGTTAATGGGTGACATTTAAGGATGCTGGTTTTCCAGGACAATTACGCATGCCGTGTGCTATTGCTGGCCTCCGTTGCCACTGTAATTCTCAACTCCACTTTACAACATGTTAGCCTCATAATATTTAATAATATAGGGCTATTAAAACACTTTACTTTTCTTTCTAGCAGGATCAAAGCTACAAAAAATGTTCTTTCATAAGTTAGCATTGTGTAATGTAATCAACTAAAATACTGAGGGATCAATTCGAGCAAAAAAACCTTAGGGAATAAAATGACACTCTATGCCTGTTGTTAAGAGAAAAGCAAAAGATTTCTTTGGACAGTGCAATTACAAAACATGTTTCCTTATTTTGTGTTTTGAAAGTTATACTGATAACTTGTTAATTTCTACCCCAAAGCTTATAATAAACAGTTTAGACTAGTGGAAAGAAGAAAAAATTATTAAAACAGCAACAAACAAGGCACAAAAGCAAAAATGGCGATCATATTTTGCATTTATATAATCACTTGTTGGGGGGCTGCAATTATGTACCACCGCTATACTAAAAACATAAATGCATGTGAATTTCATTTCATTAAACTACAGATGCGAAAAGTTGTCAGTGACAGGTTGCACAACCCAAAAAGGTCCATTAAAGTAACATTATTAATGATGACTTAATATGTGTGCCAATCATCAAATTTATGACCGGGCCATCATATTTAAGATTTATCTTATTTGGGCATCCAATAAGTCTGGCTTAAGAGCTGCAAAGTCTAGATCCAAGGGCTTTTGGAAAGGGAGAGTCCACAGTCAAAACTGCAGGCTGGAGCCGACCAGACATCCAATACACATCCAAACGTTGTGGATGGGGGCAGCAAAGGCACAGCAAAGAGTGCTAGCTGGCTTGACAGGGTGACCAGGAACTCTGCCAAGAGCATACAGTGACGGGAAGAATTTAAAAACACAATTCCTGAGGCAAACCCACCACTTAGGGTTTTCAAGTGAAGGATATAAGTACAATATCAACTCTCTATTATCACAATAATTTCATAAAATAAAATGTTTAACACTAAAATTAGAGGGAGATTATAATCTCAAGGAAGATTCTTCCCAAGGAAGAACAGTGAAAAATCTAATACTGACATGTGTATAATTTACTATCAAGGACTTAGCAAAGTCCTTTATTTCCTGCATTTTGCCCCAGACCAGGACAAATCAGGCCATGAACCTGCACCAGTCTATGGACTTGAGTTTGGGAAAACACTACCGAGAGAACATCCAGAATGCTGGAATTATATGGAATAGAATGTTTTATAGCGTGTCTGTGACTTTGTCAATGGTTGGGGAATAGTTTAACAAGGCAATTTAAATAGTAGAAAGAGCAAGGCAGGAAGGGTTGTTGTTATATGCACAAGAGGCCTATTTCATATCAAATTGAATGTAATCACTGGCCACATTAGTTAACATCCTACAGACTTCTGAGTATCACTGTGTGTGTGTGCATTCTTTTAACTTGTCCCCCATTTTCATCATGATAATAAATGACCACATTCCTTTCTAGACACCCTGCCAGCATGTGTTCTCTATTATAGCATCCATTGTGTGGAACTCTAATTGTTTCCCTGCCTGCTGTGGTCTCTTCTGTTAGATTGGGTCCCTACAGGAAAGAAACTCAGTCTAAGCAAGGTAAAAGCACAGAGCTATCACAAGCTCACTAAGTATAGGGTGCTCTAAATGTTTATTGTAATAAATAAGTCAGTAATGCTTAAAATACTTTTATTGTCTTTTTTTAAAAATGAAGAGATAATATTTGCCAGACTCATTGCTGGGTACCACATGTCCAAGAAATGATTAAAACGTAGTTCCTGAGCTCAAGAGGCTCAGTCTAGTTGATGGAACAGACAAGCAAATGAAACAATAGTATAGTAGACTGAGTACTTTAACTTTGTAAGGATAGAGGGGGCCCTCACCCAAGCTGAGAGCATGAAGCAGGGTTTCTGGTGGTATCATAGAAGATGTACTTCCTGGGCTTATTAGCAGTTACCCAAGTGGAGAGATCTGTGAGTGATGGCCGGTTTTGAGATGGTCAGGTGAATGCTGTGTGTGTGTGTGTGTGTGTGTGTGTGTGTGTGTGTGCGATTATTTAGAGAATAGGAGTTTAAAAATGTGGGAAGCATGAGCAAGAACCTGAAGGTAAGGGAGACAGTGTTTTTTATTCCCCTGGGAACTATAAGGAGAACTTATTTGAATGAAAATAACATGATGTCTAAAGCAGAGGATTAGGCAGATTAGTCAGGGCAGGGACAAAGGCAGATGTGTATCTTCGAAGACTGCAGATGGGCTACAGTGAGGAGAATGGATTGAGCAGCATAGAACTTGTGGTGGAGACTAGTTAGTAAGTACTTCAGATAAGCAATAATTCTAGCTGGATCTAGAGAATAGGCAATATGGAAAGACTGCAGATAAATTATTCTAAAGGTATTAAAGATATATTGATAGAACACTTAGAGATCAACTTAAGGAGAATGAAGAGGAGGGATCTCTAAGAAAATGTCTTAGTGCTATAACCACAGAAGTACTAAGTTTACTATGTGGCAGGTGTTTCTCATGGATAAACTTGTTAATCCTCAAAATGACTCTGGGAGATGACTACTTTTATTACTTCCATGTTATAAACAAGGAAACTAAGGCACAGAGATCACAAAGTGAGTGAGGAGTGGAGCAAGAATGTGAACCTAACTAAGCACATGCTCTTAAACACTACACCATATTCTTAATGGTCATTAAGACAGTGGATATAACTGGAGACAACAATCTAAAAGATAAAGATGATGAGTGTGCCTTTTGATGTCTCTTAGGGCATTTGAGGACAGATGTCCAGTAGGTATCTAGGTGTATGATTGTGGAGTCAAGGAAAGATCTGGTACAGATATGGAGATGGGAGACATAGCACAGAGTTGGGAACTGAATCTGTGGATGTGGATGTATTCTACTAGGGAGAGTGTGCAGAATAAAAGAGAAGACATCACTGAATGAAATGGACAAACAAGGGGTGAGAGAGGAAATGTCTCTGGGGATGGAGAAGGGAAAGTCGGGGTGCAAGGAGAGTCATGAGCCTGGAAATGACATTGTAGCTTAAAAAAAAAGAGGTTTCACAAAGGAGTAAGCAACAGAGGCAAGTGCAGAGAAAGATAAAATTTGATAAGGACTAAGAAGTCTCCACTGGATTTAGAAACAAAGACTCTTGGTGACCGTGGTTGAAAACAATTTCCGTGGAGGGATGGGAACAGAACTTGGACTACAGTGCTTTGAAAAGAGAATGAACAAAAGGAACGGAGAGAGTGTAAACAATTCTAGCTGGGAAGGAGAGTTTTAAAGATTATTTTTATATAATGGGATGATGGTTGTGGTCTAGCAGAAGCAAGTGAGACTGGGTTCAAATTTCAGCTTTGCCAGTTCTGAGTTTCCTCAGTTAGAGTAGGGATAAAAATAGCTACTTTTGGATTTACTATGAGAATTAGTGACTCTATTTGTAGAACACCTAACAAAAATTGGTGCTTGGTAAATGAGAGCTATAGTTATTAGAAATGTAAAAAGTCTGAAATCATATAATTCCTCTATTCCTATAATTCCTATTTAAATAGTCTGTCATAGAGTAGAAAAATCATTTAAAGCTTTTAAGTGGGGGTTCTATTATTTTTATCTGAATATTTAATGTCATAAGGACATAATATTAGTTTCATTGTTGCTACATGAATTATTTAACTTTTAAATGGGAATCTTTAATAGCATTATTGAGATATAATTCACATACCATGAATTCACCCATTTTTTAAAGTGCATTGCTCAGTGAGTTTCAGTATATTAACGAACTTGTGCAACCATCATTACAATCCAATTTTAAAACATTTTCATAACCTCCAAGGAACCCCATATCCATTAACATCACTCTCAATTTCTGCCACCTCCCTGTTCAGCCCTAGGCAGTCACTAATCTACTTTTTGACTTTATAGATTTGCCGATTGTGACACATGATATATGTGAAATATAGAAATATGTGGCACTTTATGATTGGCTTTTATCATTTAGCTTGTATTACAGGTTCATACATACTTCAGCATTATCAGTACTTCAGTCCTTTTTCTGGTTGAATAATATTACTTTGTATGGATATATCATGTATTATTTATCCATTCATCAGTTGATGGAAATTTGGATTGTTTTCCCCTTTTGGCTCTCATGAAAAATGCTATGAATATTTGTATACAAGTTTTATGTGAACATGTTATTTCTCTTGAGTCTATGCCTGACAGTGGAATGGATAAATGGGGGATTCTATGAGTCTAAATGGGGGATTCTTAAATTAATTTTTACTAACAATTAAAGCAATTTAAAATTGTACAAAGTAAAAGATAATTTCTTTCCCCATTCCAATCTTACACCCCTGAGTTAAATAAACACTGTTATCCTGAGGTAACAGCTCTGTTTCCTTCCAGATTTTGTCTATGATATGTGACATTTCTTAGCCTAAAACATTCTGGAAGATTGTGTTTAGTTAAAATATAAGCTGGCATAAGAATAAAAGAACTGGTTCCTGGCATCTCTGACCCAATTCCTATGTCTGCCACTATCTACTTGTGTGACTGTGATCTTGAGTTAAATCTCTTAATTTTGCTAGACTTACTTTCTCAATTTTTAAAAAAGTATTTGGATGTAATCTTCTCTAACTCTTTCTAATCAAAGCATTCTATGATTTAATGATACTTAGCGCCCTGAGGATATACTATTAGCTTTGGGCTTATTTGCAACATGTTTGCTTCCCTTTTTTTCTTTATAGTTGGTGGCAAGAATATTAGAGAAAGAGAATGGCAACTGCCCTCATCTTACCAAGCACTGGCATTTACTTAGCACGCTAAGCAAACTTTCAGATTGGTGCTATAACTCAAGTCCTTGTGCATGTCCTAACCTGTTTCTTTTAAATCTTATGTTTGTTGAATTGATTTTTGCTGTATCACTTTTCATAGGGTCAGAGTTGTTGAGGAGTTTGCCTGCCATGGACCTTGATTCCACCTTGGAAAGTCTAGCAGTGCACATTAAAGTGATCCGACCCTCCAAGACATGTTTGAGCAGTCCACATATGCTGTATCTTTACAAGAGCATTTAGTATTGGCACATGCAGAGTACAAATGAAATAGACTTGAATAAAAAGTAGACCACCTATTACAATGCACATTAGGTAGGATGAAGAAAATCTGTTTCTGTGGCCTAACCCAGAAATTCCAGGGAAAACTGTACAAATCACCTTTTCCCAAGACAGTAAGGGTGAATTATGTCACAGAGAGAAGGATTCCTCTCCAATTATCAACTTGTCCAGGCATTGCCTATAGCCTGGAGAAGGTCTTCCACTAAATGTAAACTCCTGCTTTGAGTCACTGTTTAGGTGAACCCCTACCACTTGTCATTCCATTGAATGTCTATTACTCTTATACATGCTCATGTGTCACATGGACAGAATACAGAATGATCCTACCCATAAAGAAGTGACAGAGAAGGAGAGACAAACAGGAGGAGCACAGAGGATTGTTAGGGCAATGCAATTATTTTGTATGATACTATAATGGTGAATTTATCTCCTACATTTGTCCAAACCCACAGAATGTACTCCAACAAGAGTGAGCTCTAATGTACACTACAGACTTTGGGTGATGATGATGTGTCAGTGTAGGTTCATCTGTTGTCACAAAGGTGTCACTCTGGTGTGAGATGTTGATAGTGGGGGGACAAAGGGTGTGAGAAATCTTTATACCTTCCACTCAGTTTTGCTATGAAACTAAAACTGCTCTGAAAACTAAAAGCTATTTAAAAAAAGAGATGAGACTTCTGGTCAAATTGGAGGTGTAGGTAAACATGGCTTGACTCCTCATACAACCACAGCAAAAATTACAACTAGACTACAAAACAAAAATCATCCAGAACTGTCAGAAAATTTAGCTGTATGAAAGTCTGACAACCAAGGAATTAAAGAAGCTACATTCATTCAGTCAGGTATGAGGGGTGGAGAGCAGAGACACACAGAAAGGCTTGGAGAGGCACTAAAACATGGAGGGAAGATATGGCAAGGGTGATCCCATATTCATGTGTGGTGAATAAAAATCAGCAGCAATACCTAGGGAGTGAGGGATCCCAGCCCCACATCAGACCACAAAGCCCAGGGTTCCAGTGCCAAGAAGATAAGTCCCCATAATGTCTGGCTATAAAAGCCAGTGGGGGGTTGGTGAGGTGGCAAAAGAAACAGAGGGATTCTCAGGGGTCTCCTCTTAAAGGGCCTGCAATGGACTTAAGACCTAAGCAGAATCACTTCCTCTGGGCTTCAGCACCAGGGCAACAGCTGGAAGGCCACCAGTGGCATACAGGGAGAAATTGAGTGCTGGGAGACAGCTTCCTCCCAGACAAAACTCCAGAGGCCAGGCAGTGGCACTGTCACACCTCTGAGCCTTCCCGCAAACAGAGCCACAGAAAGGCAACATGGATTGCCCTGTCCTGGCAATTGCCTAGGGCTACTCCCCACCCAACTTACCAGTGTGCTTTTCTATAGTAGGCTATGCTACTAAGACAGGTAGTTAAAGTCACTCTACCTAAAACATAGAAACAAACACAAGGAGGCTGCCTAAATGATGACAAAAAGAAATATGGCCCAAATGAAAGAACAGATCAAAACTCCAGAACTAAATGAAATGGAGATAAGCAATATATTAGATGCAGAGTTCAATACACCAGTTATCAGGATGCTCAAGGAACTCATTGGGTACTTCACAACATAAAAAAGACCCAGGCAGAAATGAAGGTTACATTAAGAGAAATAAAGAAAAATTTACAGGGAGCCAATAGTGGAGGGGATGAAGTCGAGAATCAAATCAATGATTTGGAACATAAAGAAGAAAAAAAAAACCCAATCAGAATAGCAAGAAGAAAAAAGAATCCAAAAAATGAAGATAGGCTAAGGAGACTCTAGGACGTCTCCAAACATACCAATATCCAAATGATAGGGGAGCCAGAAGGAGAAGAAAAGAGCAAGAAGTTTAAAACTTATGTGAAAAAATAACTAAAGAAAACTCTAATTTAGTGAAGAAAATAGACATACAAGTCCAGGAAGCACAGAGAGTCCCAACAATTTGGACCCAAAGAGGACCACATCAAGACACATCATAATTAAAATGCCAAAGGTTAAAGATAAAGAGAATCTTAAAAGCAGAAAGAGAAGAGAGTTACTTATAAAGGGGTTTCCATGAGACTCAGCTGGTTTCTCAAAAGAAACTTTGCAGGATAGAAGGTACTGGCGAGAAATATTCAAAGTGATGAAAAGCAAGGACCTACAGCCTAGATTACTCTATCCAACAAAGTTATCATTTAGAATTGCAGGGCAGATAAAGTGTTTCCCAAGCAAGGTAAAGTTAAAAAAGTTCATCATCATCAAGCTATTATTATACAAAATATTAAAGGGACTTATTTAAGAAAAAGATCAAAACTGTGAACATTAAAATGACAATAAATTTACAACTATCAGCAATTGAATCTAAAAAAATTAAGCAAACAAGCAGAACAGGAACAGAATTGTGGATATGAAGATCATTTAGAAGGTTATCAGTTGGGAGGGGGAAGGGGAAGCATCGGGAATAGGTGTAGGTATTAAGAAGTACAAACTGGTAGGTACAGAACAGACAGGGTGATATTAAGAACATTATAGGAAATGGAGCAGCCAAAGAACTTGAACTAAGGGGAAGATTGCTGGAGGGAAAGGTGGGTACTGGGTAGAGGGGGCCAAAGAGGGTAAAATTGGGACAACTATAACAGCATAACCAATAAAATATATTTAAAAAAGAGGTGACAGAGAGATACTCTGTTTTCACGTCACACAGAGTTATTAGTAGAAAAAATTTTTCAAATTGACTTTGTTCTTGAGGTTCATTATTCCTCTGGGCATTATGGGATGGAAGTGCATGAAGAAGAATTAAAGATCATTTGCAAGCTGCCTCAGTAGCTGACTTTAGACCTAACAAGAACACAGAAAGGGTCTGGAGACAGATGTGGAAGAAGTCTCATTGAGGAATATAATAAAGTCATAGGACTCATTGAGAGGTCTTTTAGAGAGAAGAAGCCAGTAATATATGCTTAGATGAGGGCTCAGGAAAGACATCTAGTATTGTGGAGCTGTGATTAACAGGAGGTTTTTGACCAGAGATTTATAGGAATCCTTGACCACTTGGATGCCAGCAGCTGCCCGAAGCATCTCTGGCCAAGGCCTTCACCAACTTCTGCTATAATTTTCCACAGCCACTATTCCAATCCCTCCTATTGTAATTTTTTAACTTTGGGGTTTAAAAAGAGTAGATCATCTTCTGAGAAAGGTTTGATACTCCAGAAACTAAATATTAATGCTGCTCAATGAAGAAAAGTCCACCTGACCTTCTGTTTCTCTGCTAGAGAAAGAGTTTGAATGAGAGGCTGCTTTTATGGGTCACAAGGAGCCCAGATTAAAAGCCTCCTGTATAAAAATCAGGGCAGGGAATCTGGTAGACACAGGAACAGAGCTTCTGTGGAACATAAGAGAAAAAAAAAAGGAAGGCACCAGTCCTTGCCTGAGGGAAAAGCCCCTGGCTGACCACATGTCACACAGGGTACCTGTCAAAAAGGATCTCAGTGTAGTAGCATGAGGCTTCCAATTAAGGAATCACAGTCTAGGTTAGAAATGAAAGGCTTCTCATCTTGTCCTTGCCAGACATTGCCCAGCTCCCAGAAGTCTGGTCTAAATATGGAGCAGCAGTATGGACAACAGTGAAAAATGAGGAGATGGACTTATGAAATAATATTCTAAGGGACTGGGAAAGTGACAAAAGGGACAAGACTAAGTAGTTTGTTCTAAGTGAGGAGATTCCTATGGGGAAACAATAGGAAAATGTTGTATCATAAGAAGTGGAAATGGTTGTCCAGAATAATGTGTGAGTCACTACGAGACCCTGCAAAGAAGCAAAAAAGAGTCTAAGCATTCCAGCAATTGTACTGGTGGAAATCTGGTCAGAGACCCCCTCTACCCCCATTTTTTTTTTTTTAACTCACAGCCCCTTTCCTCATGTGCAGTGTGTAGCTAAGGCCTACCTACAAGGATCGCAGATTCTAACGAGAGTAAGACAGTAGGAACTTATCTGTGAGAGAGGGGACCTGGAAGGAAATCTGCACTGTCTCCTGAGCTTTAGATTCCACATGAAAAAGGCCTTAGTGCCTAGGAACCAAGGAGTGCAACCCTATGAGTGTAGTGTCTAGGAGAAATCAGGATAGATCCAAAATAAATAAGGACAAAAGCTAAGTCAAGTTCACATATATTCGAAAGCTAATCCATAATAAATTTCTAAACTTTTTTTATATTACCAATAGCTGTCACGCACTCACACACATACATGCACAAAATCTCCTCTGGCCCCTAAATCTCCTGAGAATAGGGTTCGATTATGTCTGGATTGTGTATCCCCAGAAGTATCAACTATATAATAGGCATTTTATACATGTTTGTGACCTGAGTGACAGTTTTCTTATCTGGAACTTATAAAAGATTGGATTAAATTGTTTCTAGAAAGTCTTCCATCTCTGAACATGCGTTAACTTCTAGTTAATTTTAAACCTGTAAGTTTGACAGAATGATGTGCTTGTAATTATGCCAGAGGCATAAGACAGGAAGCAGAACATCAGGAGGAATTTGAGAGATGAAAATAGCAAAGAGAAATATGACTCTCATGTCTTGCCTCCATCCTCATTCTCAGTCTGGGCCAGTCTACTCTGTTAGGCAGGTGATTCATGAGAACACTTGCCTAAGGGCATGAGCTAGGGCTGAAATCCAGTCTGAACTGTTTGCCATGTCACATTTGGGTCCTGGGACATGCAAACTGTTCAGCAGGGGAGTCCTTTTAAAAAACATTGGACAAAGGCTCTGGCTGGTTTAGAGAGGCCCAATATACCCTCTCTTCCTTTTGAAGAAAACCATGGAACTCCTCTTTATCCTCTAATGTATTTATTTTCTCAGGAATAGAATGATCTTAGGTTTAGTATTCAATTTGGATACTAAACACATCCCCACAGACTTTAAAAACCTTGTTCAATATGTATAAAGGACACATGGCCAAAGCCAAAGGGGGGTAGGATCGAGGGTGGGAGGTGGGGATGGCTGTGTGGGGGGCAGTGGTAGGGACAAAATGGAGACAACTGTACTTGAACAACAATAAAACAATAAAAAACAAAACAAAACAAAAACCCTGTTCAAGGGATCCTTTCAACTTTTTATGAGCTTAAGGTCTATAGAACTGAATTAAACTGTTGAAATAGAAGATTTACTTTCTCTGCTCTGAGAAGTAAAGTTTGATCCCTTAATCAAAACAAACTTCTGCATTTTAAAATACTTAGATCTCTACATAAATATGAGTAGCCTTGCCTAGCCTTTCCTCCCATCCTGCCAACCCTAAGATTCACCTCCCTTTACAACTCACTGGGCTCACTATCAGGCTATGACTGAAACAGCCTTTGTAATAGTCTTTTGATGAAAAGTCATTCCCACCTCAGCCTGAGGTCTCTATTTAGGGAGTCACCATATTTCATTTAATACACACCCACAATGAGAGCTAACATTAATGAGGTACTTCGTATTTATCAGGCATGGCTCTTAGCACTTTATATATTGCCTTATTAACTCCTTAGAGCAAACCTACAAGATGAATATTACAATTACTGCTATTATATGGATGAAGATACAGAAGCTCAGGCTAGTTGTTATTTGTACAAGTCTACACAACCAGGAAGTTGGGGAGGCAGGATTCTAACCCACACACTGATTCTAGAGTCTAGGTTCTTAATCATGTATTCATTATCCACTTATCTGTCTCTCTTTCTCTCTATCCATCTATTGAAATTTGATTACAGTTAAATACAGTGTACTTTTATTTCTCAAGTAGAATTTAATACTTGAGGAGTGTTATATGTAACAAGAATAACATTTATTAAATATTTATTGAGCACATTTTAAAAGCAAAGATTCTGGCCCACTTACAGTCAAATCCTATCTGTGTGACCAACCTCTCCAGACCTCAATTTCTTCACTTGCAAAATGGGGGTAATAATAACAAACGTCTTCCTGGATTGCTTTGGAGATTAATGAGCTAATTTGTATAAAGTACAGCCTTGCAAGTAATAAGATTATATAAATGATATTGATTTTTTCTCCTCCATCATCATCATATTCATCATCATATTTATCATCATTATCATATCATCATCATCATCATCACTATTACTATTAGTACTACATGCCAGGAACCATTTTTTTTTTTACACAGGGACTACAACAGGAAATGAGACAAATATCTTGCTCTCATAAAATCAGTATTCTAAGTGTGTAAGTCCTAACGTACTCAGTTTCAACTAGCTGATCCCATTGTTTCATTTGTTAAAGTATATACCGTGCATTTTCTATAAAATTTGGAATAATTCTACCTACCCCATAGGTATTGTGAGAATAAAATGAATTAGCACATATAAAAGTTTGGAACAGTGTTAAGCACATAAAAGCACCCAGTGCCTGTTAATGGTTTTAATTAGTGTCTGCGTTGTGGGCGATATGGTCTAATGTACTACGCTGATTTTTTCTGAGCTCCTATAATTTGTTGCTATAGTGATTTTGCTTAGCATTTTCTCACAGACACTTTGCCTCCATAGAGGATTACTTTTGAAATTATGCTTATTCTTCAGTTTCTTATTGTTATCCAGTAACATGATAGTTACTAAATTAAATATAAAGATTGTTCCCAAAACAGATCAAAGATATACTGAAATCAAGGGAAAATATTCTTAACATCTCAGATAGATGTAAATAATCTGGCTCTTTTTAAAAAATAAAAAAGCAAATCAATTAAATCTAGATTGTTTCAACACAGAGTTTTATTTGCATATCACAGAATAGGAATTTTGGAATAAGATCACTCTGGGCTTGTTTCTTAGTTTTTCTGAGGCTCGCACACTCGACCTACCTCCCAGGGTTGTTGTGAGGGGTAAATGGGGCTTTTGAAACAGACTGTATTTCCTGTCTTCCTTCCTTCTTTACACTGTAC
>VMDR010017115.1:0-20408 GCA_007922815.1 Macrotus californicus | reverse complement strand
TGACCTGACTGTAGAATCATGCTCTCCTATGAACAAGGCTGAAAACTCTTATTTTAATACTTAGTTATGAATAGAAATACTACATCATTGAAAGTTTTAAAAACAGAAGGAAAAAGTTAATATTATACCCCACAAAACCACCACTCCAATGAAAAAAATCTTTATCCTAATAAATGTTACTATATAATTTTTGAAAAAGATCTCCCTGCTACACTGACCATGTAATGAGTATTTTTAAGCCTAAATAGTAAGAGCTCAAAATTATGGCCAACTCTTTGGAGTGTCGAATGTTCTGTTTCCATGGTGTTTTGTAATACTTCCCAGCATCACTAACATGTTCCAAACTCAAGGATTTCATTTCCTGTACTCCTGTCACCAATATTTTGTCAGAAGGAATCCTAACTCTATACCCAGAGTTCCTAAATTTTGCTTCCTCTTCCCAGATAGAGCTGTGATGCAAAATCTATCATCAATAGGTCTATCATCTAACAAGGCACATTAGATCTACAAGAATTTCCAGGCTGACTATATCTTATAGGATCTCTTGAAACAAGAAAAAACACAATAGATCATATATAAAATACCTTAATGAAAATTTACCCTTAATACATACTTGTCGCTCTAGGTCCTGAATTTTTTTGGCATCAGCTGCTTTATCTTTTAAATGTATTTTCTGCTGAAGAGATGGATTTCCAGATTCAGCTTTCAGTTTCTCAACCTATCAATAAGTAAAAATATGTTAAGAAGTATCTTTAAGACATAGCAGGAAAACACCAAGAGGATGGCACAATTATAGTTTATTTCATTTATTAAATCTGAGATAGGGCACTCTGCTAGAGATACGGATGGCAAACAAGCTGAGCCAGGTCCCTGTTTTTGTGGTGCCTATGCTCTCTCTAGTGGAAGGAGACAGTTGAGAAGCTAATAAACTAAATTAACAAAACAACTGGCAGCTACACTAGATAAGGCTAGTCAGAAAAAGTCTTTCTTGGGAGTAGAAATTTGAGCTGAGACCTCAGTGAGGAGGGAGACATAGGGAGAACCAAGGCCAGAGTAATCTAGGCTAAGGCAACAAGTGGTTTAAGCCTGGCATGTCCAAGGATCAGTGGGAGATTTGGTGTGGCTGAAGGTGAGTGATTTGTAGGAATGTGGTCTGTATGGGCTGGAGAGTCAGGCAGGGTTCAGGACATGGGGAGACCTGACAGGTTGTGATAATGAGCTTGGATTTATTTGCAGTCTAATATGATATAGACTACACATCTAAAAGCAAACCAAAACCCTAACCAGCTATTTTAATTCATAAAATTTAGAATACTGGGTCAATGACACAAGGCTAAGAACTGACTGTTGAATTTAATAGGGCTGACCTACAGAAATGTATTCTGAAATGATCCATTACCTTAAGTTTGAGCTTCTCAATTTCCTCATTTGCTTCTTTAAGTCGAACTGCATCTTTATCTAGGAGTTCCTGATTTTCTGCATACCACTGTAATCTTTTTTGCAAACGGCTTATTTCTTGTTTATGCGTTTCTTCTAAAATTTTTATTTCATATAATTTTTCACCTACAGGATAAATAACTTAATGACTTGATTGAAATTTTTCAAAATGTGGAAATAAATTGAAAGATTTTAAATGAAAAACAATGCTTATCTAATAAAAGTATTATGAAAAAATAAGAGGAAAAAACTGATGTATAACGCAAGGTAGTGTCTAGTTTAACTTATTATTAATAAAGGGAGATGAAGATTATGTTCATAGGCTAAATCCTCAAACTCGTAGCAAACTTGGCTGTGCAGAAATTTTTGATACATCAGTTGTTTTCCCCTCTGACTTTCATTACAAAAGTAAACTTGTTTGCATGGAGGAATAAATACTGGATTCAAGATATTAAAAATAAAGCATTCCTATAATATTAAAAAGTAACAAGAGCAAACAGTAGGCACTTTCCACATATGATTTTATTCAACACAACTTACGTGATGGGTACTGTTCTTATTATTGTTTTTACAGATGAGGAAAGTAAATATAAGTACTTTTCTCACAAGTAGGTAAGTGGATTTCATTGTACGCACCTTACACTGAAGATCCTAGTATCACAGAGGAAAAATCTTTACTTTGGCAGATCTTCTGATCTGCCTTTCTGGCCCTATATTCTGCCCCCCAACCCACACGTTCACTCCATAACATGCTCGTGAAACACTCAGAACAGCGTCCCTCCGTCCTTCATCCCTGCATCTTCCCAGTCTGCCAGAACCCAGCTCCAATGCCACTGCTCCTTAAAACCCTTATTTAGCGCTGTCTCGTGTTTATTTGTAATATTTTTATGTTAAACTTTTCTGCAGTCTTCTCCCACTCTCTTCGTTTTCCCGGGTAGGGAATGCCATAGTTATCCTTGTGTTTTCTACCAACAGCACAGTGTTATTTGCTCACTTGGCAAATACTTGAGAGCCTACATTTTTGACCCAGGGATAAAATGACAGACCATGCCCTCAGGAAGGTCAAAGTCCAGCTGGAATGACAGACATGTAAACAACCAAACATAAAATGGCACAAATTCAAAATAATCCTTGATTTTCTTTGATCTTACAATTATTCCTGATAAAACCAATCAAATGCAAA
This sequence comes from Macrotus californicus, assembly GCA_007922815.1. Taxonomy (NCBI): domain Eukaryota; kingdom Metazoa; phylum Chordata; class Mammalia; order Chiroptera; family Phyllostomidae; genus Macrotus; species Macrotus californicus. The sequence goes on along the minus strand of VMDR010017115.1, from coordinate 17,788 downwards.
TACCTATGAATAACCAATTTAAAAAAAATGTTTCTCACCATTACAATATACTTTAAGGAACAGCATTTTGTTTGTGCTGTCCAACTGCTATTACCTAAATTCAAGATTAAACGGTTATGCGGACAAGGGTAAGCTGTTTTAGCTTAGAGTTTTACCTGTAACATAAGCAACCTGATCTTTGGCTTGGTCTCTCTCTCTCTTCATTTTTTCCAAGTCTACTTCAAGAGCTTGTTTGTCTTGCTTCAGTCTTTTGTTGTCTTCCAATAAACTGTTTTTTTCTTTCTTGATATTCATAGAAATACAAGGCAAATTATTTTTAACAACAATAAATTGTAGTATAGTCTCACACAATCCATCATAAATACTGCTAATTGTTTTTCCTAAAATTTAGCTCTGATTTTTACCAGCAACCCCCTCCCAAATTATTAATAGCTCCTCACAACCTACTAGAATCAGTTCTAATCACCTAACTCACCACGGTCTGAAAGACCTTATCTACTGCTATACCTTCTGGACATTATAATAACCTCCTAACTAGCCTGCCTTCTCCACGTTCAGTAGCTACAGTTTATTCTCCTCACAGTAACCAGAAAAATTGTTTTAAAGAGTCAGTTAATATCACTCCTCTGTCTGAAATTCTCCGGTGGCCCCCGTCCTCTGAGGACCCAAAGTCCTTACCATGACCTTCAGTGCCACATAACCTAGGCCTACCTGTGACTGACTGCATCTGCTGCAGATCTTCCTCCCCCAACTCCACTTCAGCCAGAGACCTCCTTGCTCTCTGAACACGCCCAGCGCACGCCTACCCCAATGAGCTTGCACTCACTGCTTCCTTTGCCCCCAGAGAGCAGATGGCTTGCTCCTTCACTTCATCGAGATTTCTGCTCAAATGGAGCCCCAGGAAGACCTTCCCTGATCACTCATGTTTCTCACACAGCAACCCCACCCTAGGCCCCAGGTATGCTGCTTTATTTTCCTCTCACAACACTTACCACCACCTGACACATTATATATTTACTCAAAAGCAGGACTTTATTTCGCTAACCCTTGTGTCTGTCATAAATGCATAAAAAATGCTTGACACATCAAGAAAATGTTGAATGAATTCTCAGTATGCCCTACATTCCACACTACTCTCAGTGGCCTCATTCTGCTGCTTGACAAAGTCATACTTATCTTTCAGAGCTTAGTTCAAATGAGGCTATTCTTTATCCCCTCCTTTGCACTCCCACAAACTTTCACTGTACCTATAGTGCGGCATTTGTTACTTTGTTTCCTGTGACATTGATTTGTGTACATGCTCTTCTTCTTACCAGGTTGAAAGCTCTATGGGGACCAAGACTGATTTATTACTACCTGATGGGAGTAATAAGCACGTGGCAGATATTCAATAAATGTGCATTGAACTGAACTCATAACTGCTGAAGAAATGCTTGGACTCACGGTCGTACACTTGGTAGAGTTATGTTTCAAAACAAAAATTCTTACAAATACTGTACTACCTTACAATCTAAAAGGCAGTCTCACTAACAGCTTTCAAATGACGCTAATGCTAATGCTTGAAACTTGACTGTGTTTTTCCAAGCTTTCATAATATATGGCAATATTCTTTTTTAACTTGCTAATGTTGAGGCCCACTGATAAAGGAGATGGGGGGGGCCTGTCCAATTATTTATTCTTTCTTTCTACCTATCTACCTATTTACCCATCTAATAATTATTCTGCATATACATACATCTGAAAAAGACCTCTAATGGATTCATATCTGAAGCTGCATTTTATATACTACAAAAACCTGTTGAACATCAATTATTAAACTATGGTATATTCAAGTTCCTATGTAACCTCACTTCATACAATTTCTAATTAAAAAGTGGTACATAATTGGAATTTTTCTAGTTTACAACAGTATTCAAATAGATAGGCTTTTTCATTTAGTGCTATGATGCTTGAGGGAGGGAGAGGGGAGAACTAACTGCCCTCCCACAGGGGATGCTTGGAAACAGTGGTTTTGATTGTTACAATGCCTGGGGGGTGCACTGGGGACAAGGATTATCAAAATTATGCAATACAGCTCTGACTGGTATGGCTCAGTGGATCGGGCACCAGCTTGCAATCCACAGGGTCTCTGGGTTCAATTCCTGGTCAGTGCACACGCCTGGGTTGCAGGCTGGGCCAGGTCCCCTGTTGAGGGAGTGCAAGAGGTAACAATCAGTGTATCCCTTGCATATTGATGTTTCTCTCCCTCTCTTTCTCCCTCCCTTCCCCTCTCTCTAACAATCTTAAAAAAAAATGCAATACATAACACTGTTTTGCTTAAAATACAATTAACCTGCCCAAAATTCCAAAAGGTCTCCCATTGATAAATACTGCTCTAGAAAATTCTAGGCCATATTCTTTATAATATAATTAATAAAAATAAAGAAAAATTAGGGAGCAACTATTGCATTTTTACCTTTGTATTACGTACATCAGATACAAATATTTGTGGGTATAGTCTCTGCCCCCTAGAAGGGTGTAGTCCACTTAGGAAGACAGGTAAAAAGCCAACTGAGGTTTTAAGGCAAACCATCATCTTCAAATTATTTGTCTAGTTTTGCTGTGCGCTCTTCAAGAGGAACTTGCTTGAAATAATGTATGCATGCCCTAAGAGGTTATGATTCCAATACAGCTCCATATAATAAACGCCTGAAGAAGGTGGTATTGTGAACAGGATGCCACCTAAAACCAGTATTTCGTTGTCTCCTCTGCGTTAGGGTCACATGTATGCTGAATGCTATGTTCGATTTTCTTGGTTTTTAAATGGTATAAAATTTATAAAAGGGTTTCATTTATTCATAAACTACAAGAAGCAGATTTTTTTATACATATGGTGATTTTTATGATAATCTTTACTATTGCTAGTAATTAAAATCCTTATGCAACTCACCTGTGCCACCCGTAGTTCTGCTAACAGATCTGTAAAATTCTGGTTTCTGCTGGGCTCTGAATCTTCAACCACTTGAGATAGGAAATGATTTTTCTGCATCTGTTCTCTGATTTATTTGGAAAAAAAATTTTTTTTTACAAGACATTCTTTTTAATACAAAATATTCAATTTTTAAACTAAAAACTCTTAACGGATGTTGGAACTATGTGAGCCACTGAAGATAAAGTTTATTTAATCTAAACAGTAAAATACCACTTAAAGGGAAAATACTTTAAAAAAGGGAAATGTTTATATTTAATCTAAAGGAACTGAAACCCTAATACTGGTTTATTTAATATATAATTAAATAACTACAAAAGTATTTCCTCCCAATTCTCAAGAGAGAAAAAACTCGACGTCCCAGGAAGACGTGCTGCGCATTTCCTGTAGTGCCTGTGTATTCCTTCTCACACCACCCTAGATTCCTTCCTGAAAAACACAAACTGCTGATCATGCATATGGAAACTAACAAAACTAAACAGTTTACTCTTTTTACCTTAGATTCAATTTTTCTGTTTTTCCAGAAACATTATATAGAGTTTAAGAATCCATATGTGATGGAGAGCAGATGATAGCTAGTGGGGGTGAGGGTTGGGGTGTAGAGGGATTGAACAAAAAGGAAATGGACTCATGGACATGGACAACAGTGTAGTAATGGCTGGGGAGAGAGGGGTATAAGGGAACTAAATAGTAATGGAAAAATACAATAAAGAGTAAATTAAAAAATCCATATGTGCTCATTTAACCCTAATGTGCTAAAGATACCATTTATTTCATTAAGAAAGTTCATTTAGAATTTCAGTTTTGGATCCTGGAATAGCTCTATTTTAAATGCCAGGCAGTATAAGATGTAGTATTTTAAAATACTTTGTTGAAGCATTTGGAAAGAAAGCAGATATAAATGCGTTCATGCATCAAAACTGTGCAGATTGTTACCCTTGGGAAAGGAGCGTTTGTTTTTTTTTAAATATACAAAATAGTGCCCTTGCTTCCCAACCTGTGCACCTTTTTCTGAAAGATGAGTAGGAGCTAACAGCAGCCCTGCCTCTTACAGCCTAGGTTATTCAACAACAACAACAAAAGAGAGGAAGTCGTATGCATAAACACAGCATTCATGTGAAATGATGCACAACTGGTTATCATCTCCTAAAAGCAGATAGGTCTCCACAATGCCCGTGTTTATGGGTTCAGTTTTTTTCACTTAACATGTTAACGCTGAATGCAGTAACATCCCAAAGACCTGCAATATGATTCCTGAGCAGGTGCTGGTGCTCCATCAGCCCACCACGGTGAGTGCTGACTAGTAACTGCAGGCTCTCCTCTGCAGAAATGCCTCAGACAAAGCAGCTCCTCCCCCTGGCCCAGAGGGTATCCCTCAACTGCTTCCTGGGACACATCTCAGTCAGTGACAGACTGGCTTGGGGATATCCCAGAGGATATCCCCCAGCCCCTTCCTGGGGCACCTCTTGGCCAGTGACTGCCTGACTTAGGGGTAAAAGAGGCTGCCCTCTTTTGCCTCAAGTGGAGACCAAGTACATGACGCATCCGTTCTCCCAAACTTCCTGGAGAGAGCAGAGTGAAGCCAGTCTCAGCTGAGAGCGTGCTCCTGCTTGCCTTCCCCACCTCCACCTCCCCCTCCCCTCCTCCTGCTTCTCTACTGAGAGCTATCATCAGGAAATCACCTCCACAGGGATTCCCGCCTGAGACTCTGCTTGTACGGAACCTGACCTAGGACACTCAAGTTATACTGTGTGATATTTTTTAGCATTATTACTGAAGGCATTATTGCTAACATGCATGCCATAAGCATCTCAGGTTTAATGATCAATCAAGAAAAGTATTATGTGTTCAGTTTTCTGAAACTGATAAACTCAAATATAAATATGCTGAAAATACTCATCTATATGTATTAGACATCTAATACCAAAGGAAAAACTGCTGACAATTAAAAATGTACAAGTTACAAAAGCGTAAATCAGTGTACACACTTTTCCATTTCTAAGTAAAAAAATGTGTTATTGCTATTAACAATAAAATGCTTGGAAACAATCTAAGTACATTTGATTTTAAGAATTTAAGAAGGACTTACTTTAAGGAAGCTAACTCACTAAATAAACTCTGGTTTTCCTTGAACATTCGCTCCTCATTTTTCTTGTTTTCTTCTTGGAGATCTTTCACTTGATTATACAATCTTTCATTCTCCTTTTTATAAACAGAAAATAACATTTAAAAGTCAGTAGTACTTGCAAGTACATATGCTCATAACAGATACATTTTTTAAACATTTTTAAGGTTTTAAAATTTTCTTCAGTTTTTGAGCAAGCAAAATCCCTTTAAAAATTCTTTATATTATGATAGAAGAAAACTTATTTTCTGAAAACAATTTTTTCCAAACTGCTTATTCAAAAAGAAGTTGCAAAAACTCCCAAAGCCGAAGAGCCTAATGTCAGTAGGAGGGGCTGCATTTCGCAACAGTAACAGGGTGAGGGACTGCAGGAGCAGCCAAGTTCCAGCTTTGTGCTCCAGGGATGGAAAGGCCAGTGGGGCTGTTTGCATCCTCTTTTTTCTGTTTTTGGCCTGTCTTCCCACAGTGAGGTAATGTGATGTAGGCACAATGAGTGTCCATGCTTGTTTCTGGAACTTTATGTGATCAGGGAGTTAGAGACTGGGTGTTTCTGAAAGATCTGGATAAGGCAGAGCAGAGACTAGACCTACTTCACCACTAGGCTTTAAGCTAAAAAGTGACTCCGTGAGATCAGAGGGAGAAAGCACCAATCCGTGTGTAGGTGCTATGGCTTATTAACCTCTTTAAAATTAGGAATCTGATAAACACCAAAGAGCCTTGAGGATCTAAGAAAAACTAGGAACAACCTCACTGTATCTGGCCTCGTGCCTGGCAGACTGTCTGTGCTTAAGCATCTGCAGAATTAATGACACCCCCAAAACTACATAAATGTATATATATTGATAATAAATTTTGTATTTCTTTTTGGGAGGGGGTGGTTGGCAAACTTACAGGTTTGTGGAATCCTCCTTAAAACTCATGCTCTATATAGCAAATCAGAATGGCAGGGAAGGGTTTGAAAGGGTCTAATTCAAGGGTGGTATGTTCTACAAAATTAGTACTATTTCATTTACAGGAAACATTGTCATCTCTGATGTGGTAATGCTTAGGCTACATTGTCAAAAGAGAAAAAGATGACAAGGGAGAAGGAGACGGGGAGGGAAGTCAAAAACAAAATGGAGAGGGGGAGTTGGAGGGAAGAACTAAGATGAAATCTCCTGCCGGGGACCACCAAACCTGTCCTGGCTGACGTCAAGTCAGCATGACCGAGATTCCATCACATACCACAAATATCTGCCTTCTGTAGGACACACACATTTCCTCCCATTTAATTCAAAATTTGTCACTCTCAAGTGATTTCAGATTTATATTTTTCAATATAATAATAAAGCTATTCAATATTACTGAAAAGCATTATAGAAAAAAAGGGAAGTTTTTAAGGAACATAGCTCTTAAAAATAATAACAGGCAACTTTCATTGACTGGTTACTCTGTGCCAGGCACTAAGAGGTTAGTTTGCATTGTCTTATTTTAATTTCGTAAGCACCGATTGAGACAGGTACTATTATTATCATCCCCATTTCACGGATGAGGAAATCGGCTTAGAGAGGTGATCTGCCCAAGGCTCCACAGCAGGTGGCACAGCTAAGTCTAAAACCAGATTCTTTGAGTTCAGAATCCATGCTGTTCACTACTTCAATTCTGCCCATGAGAAATGCTCAGACTAGTCAAATCATCACTTCCTCATATCTGCCAGAATTCCCATAATCTCTTAAATGAGCACATATTTTAATATGCCTTATTTTTATAATCAAAGGATCTCAAGAACAACCTCACTATGTGCTGAAAAATCACACCTGTTGATATCCTTGAAGAAGTGTCTCTTGTTCTTGTATTTCTTTTTGGATTTGCTTCAATTTTTCTTCAGTAACAGTACCAGCTGGTTCTCCAAAATGTAACCACCTTTGTTTTTTGTTTGTTTCATCAAAGCTATTTAACTTGAGAAGATGCAGAAATTGTTCATATGGGGAAAGAAATGATAAAGTGAGACATGAGGAAGAGTAACAGTCTTATTACCACACTGGAATTAACCTAACACCAACTACAATTGAATCACTCCAGTGTTGTTTGTGCTGATGGTCCCGAAATGGGAATTACTCAGAAAGGCTCCACAGTGTCATCCTCTTAATCTAGACCTTCTGTAGAAGTTCTTTCTGAGCTGTCTTTGAAGGTCACAATGAACTGAGAGACTTATTTTAAAAAGAACTGCTAACTGAATAAAAGTATCAAAACGAGCCAATATAAATTTTGACTTTTCCCTTGTGGGGTTGGTTTGAGCTCTGGTGTAAGGAGGCACTCTCAGAAACCATGCTCACGTTTTACACAGCACATGCATCGAGCCAAACAGCCCCAAGAACAAAAAGATGACGATGCATTTATCAGGGAGTACAAGCTCTTTTTAATCAAGAAGAAACATAGGACAACATGTCTAGTACCTTGGCTTGAAGAATGTAGTTGTCTTGACTCAATTTGAAGAGTTCCTTTTCCTGTTGCTTCTTTAGTTCTTCCATCTTATTTTCCAGCTCTCTCTCTTTTTCTGAGAATGTGACTTTAATTTGCTCAATTAGGGCTTGTGCACCCCTCCATTTTTCCTCTGCTTCCTGAATTCTTTTAAACATAATTAATTCTGTGTCCATGTTCCCACCACGGTATCTTGAAGAATCCTTTTAAGGAAAAGCATTACTTCATTACAGATTTACATTAAGATTCAAACACAGGTGGTTTAAAAAAAACCCCACAAAGAATAAAATGACAATATTAATAATGTTATGCTAAATAAGAAAATGTGTATTCATAAGAATGAACACTTCTGGCAAAAGAAATTTCATGCATTTTATTCATAATTTGGCCCTAATATGATTTTAGAACATAAAAGCATTAGGAATAGTGTTTTAAAATTTAACACCTACACTCTGAAACTGGACACAGGGAGCACTTTCTGTAGGGCCTTCAGACTTCTCAGGAGTAGCCAGGCAACTTTCGCTTTTGGGAGCTGGTTTACTTACTGCTGCAGGCTTGATGAGTTTTGTTTCAGTTAAGATTTCTAAAAGGTGTAGACAATGGATAAAAACACAAATGCAAACCAAGGTGAATGTATATTCAGCAATTATATAACAGTAAGATGAATGAGGATCTCAAAAAGGCTAATGTGTAACACTGAGCCCAGAGCTGTTGCCCATAATCAACATCCTACTCAATTTGACACAGAATCTTAATGGACTTAAGATTCATGTCAAATGACAAATGGAGCTAAATAAATGTTGGAATGTGGACTGGGATAATTTTAGGCCTTGCTACTTTTAAATAAATTATTCTTTTAAAAATTCATAGTACTAACAAGAATAAACAATGAATCAAAGAGCAGATGATAATTTTATGAAGCTCTTTAGTTGAAATTAAATGTGCTTTCAAAGCATACTTTTTGTTTATTTATTTTATTATTTACTTATTTTTAGAGAGACGGGGAGGGAGGGAGAAAGAGAAGGAAAGAAATATCAATGTGTGGTTGCCTCTGGGGCACCCCCTAACTGAAGACCTGGCCTGCAACCCAGGTATGTGCCCTGACTGAGAACTGAACCAGCAACCCTTTGGTTCACAGGCTGGTACTCAATCCACTGACCCATTAACAGCCAGGGCCAAAGCAAACTTTTTAGAAATAGTGTATATTAAGATATTACAATATGAGTAGAATGATATAAATTACATGAAAACTTTATAACAGCTAAACTGATTTAAAAAGATAAAATTTTAATACTGCTCTATTACTTTGATAATATATATTCAATTAGAAAAAGTGTGATTACTGTATATTCTGGTCAAATTTTCAGCTTTTAAGGTAGGTACCTTATAAACCCCAAACAGCAGAAAAAACTCTTAAGGCCAATACATTCAATTAATAATTTTAAAAACTTAAGGGAAATACCTATAATACTACAGTTTTGAGCTCAACATTCAGTAAACATTACCCGGTTGCCTTAGAGATAGGTAAATACAGAATTTAAAATTTGTATTTTTAATATAATTTCTTCAAGATGCTAAATTTTTAAGTCTCAAGTTTACCTTTTGATTAAAAGTGAAATACATGGTTATTAAAGATTTCAAAACACCCCTGACTGGTGTGGCTCAGTGGGTTGTGTGTTCTCCCATAAGCCAAAAGGTCACCTGTGGGATTCCTAGTCAGGGCACATCCTGGGTTGTGGGCCAGGTCCCCAGCTGGAGTGTACAAGAAACAAATGATCACTGTTTCTCTCCCTCTCCTTCTCCCTCCTTTCCCTTCTCTGAAAATAAATAAATAAATAACGATTTGGAAAATAAAAGTCTAAAGAAGAAACAAGTCATCAATAGTATCCCACTGATAGATTTCAATCTTTTCCCCAGGCATACAGACATTTTCCTCATAGAATAGTAATCATGTTTAACTGGATTGTTTGATTTAGAAGGTTTTGTGGAGAAATTTCTTAAAGCATTCACTAAGAAATTGTTTGAGTCACCGGAAAAACAGGCATTAATCCTTCCGCCTCACTGGAGGTCCATTAACGTGGCCATTGCGGGGGTTCTGATCTGCTGGCACCGTGATTCTCCCTAGGACAGGGCAGCCAAGAGTGGCAGGTGGATAGTGTTCAAGCTGTAGTCAGTCATTGCTTTTGTACCAGAATTCTCCCTTCCTAAGTTCTTAATTTTGATTTCACTAAGCAGTTATTTTCAATAATGTATTTTCTCATTTATACATACAAAATTACTTGGATATAAAATTCAAACATGAAAACACTGCAGAACTTGGAACCCATGAGCCCTTCTTTGAAAAACAAAACGTTAAGAAAATTCAGGCAACTAAGAAACCAATCAAAATAATTCCAGAATGGAGAAGCTATGGCTAAAGGACTGGTGGAAAGCATTCAATTTCTTTAATAATCAAAACCAAGATCTAAATTCAAAAACTGAGGGAAATTATAGCTGTAGGGGAGAATATAATAAACCAACCTTAAACAAGTAAAAATTAAAGCAACAAAAATGGGTAGGAGGCACGTGATCTGGGGATATAAGTTCTACTACCTTATAGTTCAAAGAAGGGAAAACTAATAATGTATAAAAATGTACAAAATTTAACAAAAGGACATAGTTTTCACAACCTTTGAGGGGTTATCATAATCTACTTTCTTAAAGGGATCTTTTGGGATATATTTCTTAGAATGAAATATCTCTAATCTTTTTATAGACTTAAGTAAAACCAAGTCTATCATTTAATTTAAAAAGAACTTGTAAGTAAAGTGTGATCCTATTCTTATAAAATGTTTTGCCCATTTATAAATGTCTGCCTCTTTCCTGCCTTCCATCTACTCCTGCTTCCTTCTATCTCTGTAAGTATTGTACATAGAAGCATGGACCAGTTTTTTCTGGCTCAATTATTTCTTTCTCCTTTTTACTGACCTCTATTTTTTATTTAAATAATGAACAACTATTCCTTTCATGACAATAAAATTATTAGTCTCAAAATAAAAACACAAGAGTTAACAGAAACCTAATTTTACCCTGGATAGTCATCTCCCTGGACTCCATGTACTGGGGGTGGCCACACCATCAAAGTTCTGGCCAATAAGATGAAAGCAAAATGGGACTTCCAGGAAAGTGACTACTGTCCTTGGTTAAGCTGATGACTTAACTGGCATGCACCTTTTACCTTTCACCTTTCCTTATGATAGGGGTTGGAGGTTGAATAACCACTTTGTGACAATGAAGATAAAAGTCACAGACTAAGGATTTTGCAACAGTAATGAAGGGATCTGGTTCCTTGCACAATTGCACCAGATTTGGACTGCTTATCGCTGGCCTCTTTGTTACACGACAAAGAGAAGCCTTTTGTTTGGGTAAGCCTCAGTACATGGGCTTCTTTTTCATCTTAACTGATGTTGACCCCAAGTGCATTCTCCAGACTTTCTTTCTGTACACGAATCTCCATCTCAGAGCCTGCTCCTTGAGGTACCTAGCCTGTAACAAATAGCAATCACCCCAAAGGAAAAAGCTGTGAATAAAACTAACATAGCTTTGGACACTTTTTCAATAAAAAGACAGAAATAAAAAATCATACCTAACAGATAGTTTAATGAAAAAAAGTAGCTCAGTATAAAAATAGACAGCCATAGTTTATCATTGTGCTTTAATATAAATTTTAGTGGTTTTATTTTTATCTTCGTATTTATAAACACTATAAAATTTTGAAATAGGAAACAGTACTCATAAAGATATCGTTGACTTCATCTATTAACCTCTACATCAACCCCTTGTTTCTTTTTCATCTACCACGACATTACGTGTCTTCACGCTTAGTAACATTAACATACTCACAGGTAACCCTTTCAAACCCCTGGCTTTTGGTTCCTTATACTTCTCCCCACCTCAGCTACTCACTCCCACTAGACATACTCTACGTCATTTTCTATTACCAGTAATGCAACCCCTCCCAAATCTCAGGCTTAGGCATTTACTCTCTCTCTCAGTCAATCCTATCCCCCACCTGCCACCCCACTGGGACTCACAGTTTGTTGATTCTATCCATTTCAAACTATATCACACCTCCTGATGTCTTTTCTTCCTTCATTATTCAACTTCCACACATGTCATTAGTTACCCTCTTGCTCCTCTCTCGGTTTACTGTACTCATTTGGCTAAAAACACTCACCTTGGTAAGTTCACCTATTCAGCTGCTGAACACCTGCAATCAGCGAAACGGGGCCATGCACACAAACACAGACACACACCCTGCCTTGTCTCAATTTAAATTCATGGTCACTAACTTCAAGTAGACTCTGCTGCTGGCAGTCTAATCCTCTAGGATAAAACTCTTTCACATCCCCTCTTCTGTCTTCCAACACCCCCGCCCCATCCTCACTGTCAGCCAATGACACTGTGTGACATTTATCAGAGAACGGAGGCAATCAAAGAAATCACCCACTTTCTCACCAGTTCTACCCACCTAAGAGTATCTGTAGCTTCCGATCTGCTTCCACAGATGAATGGTCCATGCTGCTATCTAAAGCCAACCCTTCCAATGTACACTAGGTCCCACTACAGCCCCTCTACTCAAGGACATTAGTCTAGCAATTCTTCCCCCTCTCTCCATCATGGCTTTTTTCCTGTCTACTGAATCTTTCCAAAAAGCATAAACATACTACAATTTACACTATTATTTCTCCAATTAAAAACAAAGCAAAGCAAAACTAAAGGTTTCTCTTGACTCCACGTCCATGCCAGCTACTGACCGTTGTGTTTTCCTGCCTTTTACATCCTTTTCTCCAGGGCGGTCTACAACTTGAAGTATACAATTCTACTCCCATTCCCATTCAGTCTGCATTTTACAGCCACACATCCATGGAAAATGCTTGCCCAACTTACTGAACCCAAAGCTTAGCTGTCAGCCCTCATCTTTACCTCCCAGGAGCAACTGACAGAGCCGATCAATTCTCCATCACACACTTTCTTCACTTGGATCCCACATACTCAGGTTTCTTCCAACCTTACTGTGTTCTTTGTAGTTACTCCTCTGCTCCCTGATCTCCTAAGATGAGCATGCCCAGGGCTCAGACCTTGGCTGATTTTTTTCTCTAGCTATGCTCACTCTCTTGATAATCTTCATCAGTCTCATGGCTTAAAAAACCATGGCTCAAAAAATACAGTTTTTAACATCTCCCAAATGATATGTACAGTCCACACATCCCTCTAGAAGTCCAGACGTCTATTGTCTAACTGCCCCATCATCTCCACTTGCATGTAGAGCAAATCAACAACCAGATTCCTGATCTCTCCACCCTGAAATCTATTTTGCATGTCTTCCTCATTCCAGGTGGACAGTAACTCTACTCTTCCAGTTTCTTAAGCCAAAACTTTGGCATCATCCATGACTCCTCTTCAATAACCCACAACCAACCTTTTAGCTTTTTGGTTCTATCTTCTAAATGTACCCTTACCAACAACTTCTTATTACCTCCACTGCCACCATCCTGGTTCAAGCCCCATTACTTCTCGTCTGGATTCCTAAAACCGTCTTACTGGTTTCTGTGCTTCTTCCTATGCCCTCCATGGTATGCACATATATATGTGTATGGTCTGACATAGCAGCCAGAGAAATGTGTCTAAAGGATAAGTCAGACAGGTCACTCCATGCCTAGAACTTTTCAGGGGCTCACCTTTTCACTCAGAGTAAAAGCCTAAGTCTTTCACATGCCCTAGGAAAACCTACATATGCCTGCCCCTGTGACTCTCTGATCTCATCTCCTATCACCCTCTTTGCTCACTCTGCCCTGGCCATATGGGGCCTCTGTGCTCTTCCTTGAATGTGCAGGGAGTCACCCCCACTTTGAGACTTTTTCACTGGCTGTTCCAACTTTCTGGGATATGCTATACCCAAATAGCCACAGGATCAATTCCCTTACTTCCTACAGGTCTTTGTGCAAATAGCTCTTTCTCAAGGAGACATACTCTATCCTGTTTAAAATTGTGACCTGCCTCACTCCACCACTGACACACTTGCTCTACTTTTTCTTTTCCTTAGCATATGGCATCATTTACTTAATTGTTGTGCTTATTGTTAAATGTCTCTCTCTTCCTCATTAGATGGAAAGTTCCACAGAATGGGGGAGGGGAGGTTTCTCTGCGTATTTCGTTTACTGATGTATCTACCAGTGCCTAGACCAGTGTAGGTGCTGAAAAAATATTTATAAATGAATAAATATGGAAAAAATAAACTTCAAAAATGTTGGGGGTCATTTTATCTCAAATAAATGTAACAGAGTAAATAATATTAAAAGCTAAATTTCATTTTCTTGTTTCCAGAGTACAAAAATGAATACTCTTAAAACATTAATGAAAATTTTCCATACTTTTCTTGATGAAAATTTGATAAAACATGCCAAATGTCTTATTAAGTAATAGATCTAATGAATGGTTAATTATTAGTAGATGACAACATCACAAGCAAATGTCCCACACAAAAGCAAGCCAAGAGAGAACACACAAGGTTTCTCAGGGGAAGGGACTGCGGGTCCCAAGGTCGAGAACAGGAGGAGAGGATGCTTGTATGAAGCCCACAGAACCACTGTCCTGTCTCTCCAGAGCAACCAACCCCACTGCTGCTCTCCTTCACTGATGTAGGTCAGTGCTAGCCCTTCCATCTTACATGCACAGGTGCTGCAACACAAACATACTCACACAGACTGACGAAGAGAGTCTTTAATGCCTACAGAATTTTAAATATGGGCATTCCTTGGAAATGTGGATTCGGCTCCAGAACACCATAACAGAGCAAGTATTACAATAAAGTTGAGTCATAATCTTTTTGGTGGTGGAGGGTCTTGCCCTCCATTTTTAAAAAACATAATTTCTGTGAAGCGCAATAAAGCAAAGATCAATAAAATGAGGTATGCTGTATAGTCAGAGTGGTCCTGAAGTGGACAGTTGTGGGGAAAGGCAAGGGAAGATACTTTAAGCTAGAAATGAATTTTCCAATGAGGACAGTGCTTCTCTGACAACTATCACCATATAACAATGATGAAATTGGTCACTTATTCAAGTTAGTCACAAAGAAAAGGACAAAATGCTTCTGCTCTATCATTGCCCTCCTTCCTCACTGGAGTCTAAAGGCAGCAGAAATGTTGGTCTGACTTGAGCATTTCTAGTCTTTTAATAGCTGCATGGGGTCTAAGTTGAAAATTACCCTTTCAACTGTCGATATAAATGACCCCATTCGGAAATAACAGAGGCACTGTGATGTACAAAACTATGCAGCATTTGATGAATAAAACATCCTGCCTCTCCAAGTCTATGTTGAACTAATGTCTAGATAATCTCTCTATCAACCTTTATTTGTAGGCTGCCATTTGCACTCTGAATTTATTACAGAGCCAACTGAGGAGAGGTTTGAGTCTTATATTCATTTTTCATGTTTTTTGGGCCTCATTCAGAAAAACCTAAATGTAATGATGAAAAACCTACTACAAATTGAATCTTTCAGAAATAGAATATGTATCCTAAAGTTAATTATTTTCTGTAAATAAGGAAAGTTCATAGAAAGATAGAAGGAAAGAGGAAAAGTAGAGACAAAGGAAAGTAAAATAATACACTACAGGTGACCCTTGAACAATACAGGAGTTAAGGGCACCAGTCCCCACTCTCCCACGCAGTCAAAAACCCACATATACTTTGACACCCCCAAAACTTAAGTACCAATAGCCTACTGTTGACTGGAAGCCTTGGTGATAACATAAACAGTCAATTAACACATATTTTGTATGTTACATGTATAATGTACAACAGGGGTCCCCAATCCCCAGGCCACGGACCACTACTGGTCAGATCAGGGGCAGCATTAGATTCTCACAGAAGTGCAAACCCTACTGTGAAGTGCGCACGTCAGGGATCTAGGTTGGGCATGCTCCTTATGAAAATGTAGTGCCTGATGATCCAAGGTGGAACAGAGGTGATGATGCTAGTGCTGCGGAGCAGTTGCAAATACAGATTATCGTTAGCCGAGAAGTTTGACTGCACAGAGACCCTAATCAATCAACTGCTTGCAACTCATATCAAAACCCTATCAGTGAGTGGCAAGTGACAATCAAGCTGCATCTGATGGCAGGCTATAAAGCTATCCACCCCCCTCCCTGGCCCTTAGAAAAATTTTTCCCATGAAACCGCTCCCTGGTGCCAAAAAGGTTGGGGACCACTGATGTACAATATTCTTACAATAAAGTAAGCTATAAAGAAGAAAATGTTATGAAGAAAATCATAAAAAGAGAATACATTTGCAGTATTTACTGAAAAAAAATATGCGTATAAGTGGGCCTGTGAAGTTTAAACCCATGTTCAAGGGTCAAGTGCATATACACAGAATTCAATTGTGAAATGAGTATATGATGATTACCTTTTTTCCTGGCTTGATTTGAGGTGGGAACGGACCTCAAGTTTTTGCTTTTCATGTCTTTTGAAGTTTTCTTTTCATTAGTAGAAAAGGTCTTGAATGGTGAACTGGGTTTTCCATAGCCCGAGCTCCTAACTGATGCATCTGGTCCACTCTGGGGATTTCTTTTAGGTAAAGGAGGTGCACTTCTCGCCTTGTATGGTACTTGTTTACCGATTACAGCCCCTTCTCCAGAACTGAGTTGAGATCTAGAAGTCTGCACACAGCAAGTATAAACTCTTTAGTACTTAAGTGAATTTCAACTACAGCTGTAATGAAAATTTAACAGATGGCAAAATCATGGTGATTACTAAATAACGTAGTTTGCTAAAGGGAAAACACTACATTAAAGTTCTCTAAGTCTAATTCATCAGAATTTTGGTATTTTGAAGCACATCTTCAAAGTCAGGAACAAAAGAGCAAAATATTGTAACAAAGTAAGCCTGCCAGAAAGCAGTATGTGTAATTATGAGAATGAACATGGAGGAGGATAAAATATTGGGGTCATAAACTATAAATCAGAATAGATCAAGAACAGAGTAAAAAGAAATAGTGAAATTCAAGTTATCAACAGTTTCTAATAGCATTTATATAAAATGCCACCTTACTTTTATAGAATACAAATTACTAGAAAGACTCGATGAAAAGCACTAGAATGATGAATAAACTTTATTTCCTTATGCTACTCAAATTCTGGACTATGGTTACTAAAAAAAGGAAATGTAAAGGATGTCTTCTAAAACAAAGCTCCTGCCACCCTGGCCGGTGTGGCTCAATTGGTTGAGTGTCATCCCGTGGACCGAACAGTCACAGGTTGGAGCACATACATACCCAGGTTGTGGGCTTGATCCTTCGTTGGATGACGTAGGAGAAGGCAACCAATCGATGTTTCTCTACTCGCTCCGTCTGTCCCTCCCTCCCTCTCCAAAAGCAATGAAAAAATGTTCTCGGGAAAGATTAAATAAATAAAATTTTTTTAAAGGAGAAAGCTAATGCCATAGAGGTATTTTTGAATTTGGGGACTGCAGGGTGTTGTGTGGAGGATAGTTACCCAGGATCTATGTCGAAGATAGTTAAAGAATCACTCCTACAAGTGTAAGAAGTACCTACATAATAATATTGTAGGGTACTTATATGACTTTATATGATATCATTTATCAATATGTCAAATTCATTTAAATTATAAACACTTACTTTCTTTGTTTTGTCATCCTGAGATAATACTGAAGGACCAACAGACAGTTTTTTCCTCAAAATATCGAGGTACATTTTATCTATATATTCTTCTGTAGTATTTACTTTTGGACAGCTATTGTCTATGCTTTCACTTGCTGTCTTTTGTAAAACCACATTCTCCTCATTTTTGTCAAAAAATTGGTTCACATTTTGTGGCTCCTGAGACACAACATTTGGTTTCATCTTAAGGGGTAGAGGTCTTACAATTTCAGTTTCTTTACTACCAGCCAGTTTCTTACAGCTATAAAACAAAACAGGACACAGAGAATAAACTTTACATGACTCTTCGAGTATCAGTTTTATTAACATACACACATTATATACATATATATAAAAGTATCTGCAACTATTCAAATTAGGTCATTCATGTAAATACATTATTTACAATCCTGGTTAATAGAGTATACTAACATGTATCTCATAATTATTCTGAATGTCAAATGATAATTTTAATGCAGTGTAAGGGATTACATGAATGACTCCGAGACCTACCTTCACAGAAAAGCCAAACCAA
>VMDR010017114.1:0-20448 GCA_007922815.1 Macrotus californicus | reverse complement strand
TTAGTATATTGATATTGGTAAAAATCTTTCACCTAACCTCATGTTGGAAATGCTAGAAATAGAAAAATAATACATCAAAAAGAAGCTCATAATGTTATATAGTCAGATGTTTTATAACAAATTTCAACTTGTATCCAATTCAGTAGCATCTGAATGACTACCATGTCCTTTCTTCAAACTAGTTAGGAAAAACAAAAAAATTATCTTGGGGGAACTCTGACGATTCTCAACTTTATTCTAGAGCCAGTAGTGATATGTGGTTAAAAAGAAAAAGATGACTAACAATCAGACGAGGTGGTTTCTAATCTTATAAATTTCACTAACTAGCTTTGTGACCTTGTATATAGTTCATATGTCTTCTCTGAGAATCGGACTTATTAGCCCCAAAATGAGACAAATAATACCTGCTTTGCCTCTTTTATAAGATTTTTGTAAGGATCTAAAGAAGAGTAAAATCAACACCTGATTAGTAGTCTAAAGACCTTTGATTTGATTAAAAAGTATATCTAGTCATATTGGACAAGAGATAAAAGAGGACATTCACTTGAAATACTGAATAAATCTTTTTCTGAAAAGTCTTGTCTAAAACACAGGAAGAATAAAACAACAAATGAGCAACAGTTTACATTAGCAAATTTTCTAGAGTTCAGAGCAGAAAACTGAACGTTGCCATGGGCAATTCACAGTCTCTCTGAACCTTATTGTTTCATCTACAAAATAAAAGGTCCGAAACAAAATTTCTCCAAAGTTATTTCCGACTCACACTTCTATGATTTCATTTGAGAAAGAGCTTTAGAAATTGAAAAATGACCAACACCTTACATCAGCATAATAAAATATATTTGTGAACCAGAAGGCAGAATAAAATATGTGAGTGAAACAGAACTTAAAATATTAGACAACTGCAATCAGAATTAGCAATTTTAATGGTTGCAAGTCTACAAAACATCTGTGCACTGCTTCTCTCCAAATGAAACAATCTATGTGAAAGCATTTTGGAAACCATAAGATGCTATGCAAATGTTGAGTATTATTTACATCATCAACTTCTTTACTTGAGCTTATTGAATTTGTAGAAGTAGTTTGTACATTTCAGCTGTAATCAATCTCCCAGGGTAGACATGGTGGGGAGGGAGGAAGAGAAGAGGAAGATTTATTTTTCCTGTTTTTTAGTTTCCCATGTTCCCCGAGTGTGTATAGCTGTGATATGATACAAGCAAAGTTGTTTTTTCCTCAAGCATTAAGAGGTAGTGCTTTCTGTTAGGGAAATAGATAGTCAGGTCTTCGTGTGTGTCTTGGTTAAAAAAATAGTCACTTTGAATTCTCATTTCTTGATTTCAGACATTTGTAAATGAAGCTGGTGGTATGATGTATATCATATCATTATATCAAATATTTGCCACATACAAGCTTATTTACTTTCTTCTCTAAGATAAGCTATCATTTGCATAATTGAAAAGTGCTTTAAAATCAGAATTGCTAGTTATGAGTCATGGCAATAATGCTAGACAGGCTGGCAGTATTATCTGCATTTGACCTTGAGAGAAACTGAGATGTTGAGAAGGAGGTAGAGTGCAAACGAGACCTCCAGGCTGTCTGTAGGATGCCAATCTTTGGGCAAGAGTAATGGAATTATAATTTGGAAGGTGTCCGAGGATGGACAAACCTAGCTGCAGAGGGCACCTAAAAATCCTCAGCAGGTATATTTGCGCTGTCTTAAAATCGTATAACCTGGCTCAATGGCTTATTGGAAGTTGCTTGTTAAAATTAAATGTAATTTGCAAGAACCTTTGGGGAAACTGCTGTGGCCAGTTATGAGGTAGATTATTAAGACGAAAAGCTAGCCTGAACTCTTGCTTGAAGTTTTATTTTTATCAGATCTCATCTCTCTCCTAAAAGAATAATTAGGTAAATAGTGCATCTTGGCCTGGGGATTGAGGGGTAGGAGTGGGGATTGGAGAGAATCTTGCCTTTTTCCCCCGCTCTAATTTCTAGCTATTATAGCCTTGCCTAAGCCATTCGTCAAACTCCCTCGTAGTAAAAGAGGAATAATATCAACATTAAAATCTCCAGAGCAAATAAATAACATATTTATTTCCCTGAAGTTTTCCTAAAATTAACCTCTCAGCTCAGCTCAGGCTAGAGGACTTGCAGCCTGAAATACAAGCCTTTTTCAAATCAATTTGAGAATCTCTCATGTTCCCTATGATGATTATAAAAGGAAATCAGCTGGTGCCACTGGAATGCACAAGATTAAGCAGTAATGTGCAGAGTTTCTGTGGCCTGGAGGGGTTTTAATGTCATTACACAGCAAGTACCATAGTCTAACCCAAATGGGGGAAGGAAGAGTAAATTGTTGGGGGAGGGGAACTTTTCAGTTTGAATTGTGAACCAGAAAAATGTCTCCCTGTCCTTCACAAAGGGAGAGAAGAACAGAAGAGTTAACAACGTTAAGTGGTAGTACAAAGTACTCCAGAGTGATTCTGGATTCAACAAGGAGAGTCGAAGAAGCATCACTGACAGGGCTTTGAAGTGGAAGGTACATCTTCCAACACAGACTATGTAGGGAGGAAAAAGGAAAATGGGGACCCAAGAAGTGGATGCAGATTGAATCAATACCAGTAATAAATAATACTATCAGATCCCAATGTATTATTAAGATGGGTTATTGTGTACCACCCTTATGTATGTAGGAGGATAAAAAAATTTTTTTAACTGTTATCTAAACAGTGAAAACTAAAGTTCTTAGGAGACAACTGCCTTTGTTAAGAAAATCACACTGTAACTCACATTTGATACAGAATGTGAGTCTCTGGAAACAGCTGGAAGCAAAGCATAGCATCAAACTACTCCACATGCACCAGAAGTTTTAGGGGACTGTGATCCTTGGAATAGTGAGTGGGTAAGGAAAAGGATTTTCGAGAAAAGCCTGAGAAAGCTAACCTAGTATATGGCGGGAAACTATGGTGGACAAGGTCCACTGAGTCCATGCAGGGACTGGGGCAGATGACTATAGGCTTTTTAAGAACAAAGATGCTAATAATCACCTTGAAGTTGTTGAAGGTTTTCCAGGTTAACCAGGACATTAAAGGTTATCCTGAACCTTTAATAAAGTTTGCTGAATCCATTTCCTCATGTAGCAGGTGTGGGGGGGAATACAGGAGCTGGGATGGGAAGCAGACCCAACAGGGAGTGAGCAGAGTAGGACAGAGGGAGTGTGAGCTTAGAGCCAGGGGAACTGGGTGGAACGGAGACACATTCTCCCAGCCTTCCAGCACCCTAAAGTAGCTCTGGGGTGATGATGACAACTTCTAGCACAAACACCCCAGTCTCTCTTCTCTGAGCAGCAAATGTGGGGAACTTGACGCTCCTGGGGCGATGCTCTGCCATGGGAGGTGGAGGCTGCCTAAATGGATGGGTAAATAGCCCAACCTTCCTTTGCTCTCCTCCAGAGAGAAATATCTGAGGTGCATTTCAGATAGTTTCTGTAACAGTTCCCAGTGGAATTGAGCCTTATTTGTCCACAGTAGAAATATATTCATTATCGTACACTTCCGTGCTCTCCTTTTCCTGTCTCGCTTTCCCCACCCCTGTACTTGTGCGTTCTGCCATCACCACTCATGAACTACCTGTACTCAAGGTCTTAACTCAGGTCTGCTTTGGGGAAAAACCAAGCTAGGACACCCTCCTACCTTGTTCCCAGCCATGCTATTCTAAGTCAGAGCCAACCACTTCTACTAGTTCCTCACCCTCCAAAAGTATCTTTTGCATGGGCAAGTATTTACAGACACAAGTATGTATTAGTGTATGTATATATATGCATATTTGTATATAACATAAGCTTTTCATAATTTCTCAATTATCCAAAATAGAGGGGGAAATCCACATCCTACAATAGTCTAAGACAGCTAAATCTCTTATAAAAATGTACATCTGCACTTGAAAAAGGATAAATCTTGCCCTGAATTAGTGGGCTGGGCGTTGTCCTGGAAAGCGAAGGGTCACCAGTTTGATCCCTAGTCCGGGCACGTGCCTGGGTTGCGGGTTTGGTCCCAGGTCGGAGATAACCAGTGAATGTTTCTCTCTCAGACTGGTGTTTCTCTCCCTCCCTTCCCCTCCCTCTAAAAATAAAGACATAAATACAATATTAAAAGTAAATCTTATATACTGTTAATCGCATTTTAAAATCATACATAACGCATGCCATTTAGCCTCAGCTGGGTTGCGGAGGAGTCCACAAGGGCCAGCTGCTCACTCAGTAGCGGCTGGTCCTTTCCCCACACTCCGCTTACGGGCCTTCACGTTCTGCTGCACGTCCGTGAAATACGTAGCCCAGAGGACTTCCTAGCAATGCAGTTCTATTTGGAGTAATGATTGCAAACATTTAAAGTATTTATTGTAAAAAACTGAAATTTCATATAAAATTATCTTAAAACCAAGATGTTTAAGGAAATTTGGTTTCAAAAAAGCTATGTCCTAAAAGTCATTTTAGCATTCGAATGCTCGGTTTGTCGTGCTGGCTGTCCACGTGCCCAACCAGCAAAAGCAACTTCTTCTTCGTAGCCTACTCCTCCTCGTGTTGGGACACGTGCTTTTCTCCAGCATGTGGACGCGGTACTTACTGTTCCGGTTAACGCTTCTTGTTGTTCAATTGGAAGCGATCTTCTTATGCTAATTTGACCTTGTTACTGCTTGCAAAAGTTGAAGGTAAGTCTTTCTAAATGTTTATACGGTGATGAATATGCTGTGATGACTTACATATACATGTGCACACAAACATACATACTAAGTTTACCATATACCATGAGAATTCAGAATGGAATGGGTGTCAGAAGAAGCAGCAATGCAAGAATAAAAATTAGTAGATTTATCTCTTCTCATTAAGTTTTATAGACGTGATTTACATTCATTACAATTGTATTCAGATGATTGAGAATTCTAAGGACCACTTTTTTCACCTCATAATGAGTCACCTTATTTTAGAGGGAGATGTACAAAATCTGCTATGTTGCCATGGTTTCAACTTCTTTGAGTGCTTGTGAAATACTTTTGTATTTTCAGATGTATCATCACATTATTTTAACAGGCTAAGAATAACCTGAGATGAAAGCTGTATTTGGAAACAAATATTAGGACCTCATTTTAATGTCCTACTTATAACAGGCAAATGTTTCAAACCGTCTTCTTTCCACCTGGAAATGCTTTTCTAGGGGTTCCCCTAATTAGCGATTTTAGTGGCATCCTTTCTTCACCATCCTGCGAATATATCCTGTGCGCTGCCTTCATCCTGGCCTTCCTTCTCAGAACCTGCTCTTGGGGAATATGTCTGGATCTAATTCACTGTACTATGTAAATTAGTGGTATCATTTGTTTTGTGGAAAATGGGAAGCCATGAGGAAAAAAATTTTGAACTTTAAAAAATTGGAAGCTGGGGATGGGGTTAAAAATAGGTGTAATTCTTTTACTGAGTAGCCTCAATGTAGGTTGTAAACATGAAATATTTTTATTTTTCTCCAGTCACTGCTTTCAATCACACTCTGTGAAATGTCACTTCCTTGCTTCTTAAGGACATCTTGGATATGTGCCATATCTTTCACTAAAGGCCAGGTCTCTTTAAGTCTCTCATCTCATATTGGCTTAAATCTCATTTGCTCCCCTTTCTACCCATGCATCCTTTCTCTGTCCAGTCGGCCAGGTTTGTGGCTTAAAAGATTTGGAGTGGGGAGAAAGAATGGTCTGATTTTGGTTACTTCCTTTTCTCTTCTAGTTCAAAGCTCAGTTCCCCCAATTTGAGAGATGAGAAGGGAAATAGGAGAGATAGAGATCTTTTGGGATAAGTGGTCGCCTGCTGGTGGTTGGGAGGAAACCAAGATCCCAGTCGGGCTGAGGTCGGATTCTGTAAGCTCTTCCTATGTAACTGTTTCCATGGAGATTCTGTGTATGGCTCTCTTGGGAAGGATTTCGGCTCTCAGCCTCCTCAGCTACTGAGGGCCCTCAAGGAGGGGCAGCCTGTGTCTCTTTAATCTCTCTCAAGAAGTCCATGTTCAAATGCCCCTCAGAGTAGGGTGTCTCCCTACCCCACCCCCGGGAGACGTGGGGAACTAAAATGGGGTTACTCTATCCTCTTCCAACACAAACCACACCGCCATCTGTTACTGACTCTGTGCTGCCAAATATTCCACCAAATCTGCCTTTGCAGAAAATGTGCAGCACCAAGAGTCATTTTTATACATACCCATAAACTTCAGGGAGCTTGCATCACACCCTCCCAGGAGCTCCCCTACCATGCTCTGCTCTTCTTCAATGATGCCACCAGGGTAGGACGACAGTGAAAATGAGATTCTTGTCTTCCCATCTCTGACAACCCTCTCACTGCATTTCTAGAGCTTCAAAGACACCTCCCACAATATTCTTTATTGTAGACCAGGGGTGTCAAACTCATTTTCACCGGGGGCCACACCAGCCTCGTGGTTGCCTTCAAAGGGCTGAATGTAATTTTAGGACTGTATAAATATAACTACTCCTTAACTGTTAAGGAGTTGAAATTACATTCGGTCCTTTGAAGGCAACCACGAGGCTGGTGTGGCCCCTGGTGAAAATGAGTTTGACACCCCTGTCATAGACAAAGTTAGAATCTCATGGCCCCTAAGACTCCCGACCCTTTAGTAACACTCTCCCCTTAAGTGGGAGAACCTGTGAATGTGAAGGGTAAGTAACATTAGGAGTTAAGTTTTTCATTCGTTGACTTCAAGTTCTACTAAAGGGAGTCTACCTGGATGAGGTTAGTACTTAAAAGGATCTGAGTGGTGCCTTCCCGAAGGCAGAGCGGTGGGAAGTGTGAGTGGGTCAGTGGCAGGGGCCCCGTGGTAAGCACCTCAGAGCGGCCTTTAGCAGCCAAAAGCAGTTCTGGAAGAACAGTAAGCAAGGCGACGGGGACCTCCATGCTACAACCACATAGAAACAAACTTGGCAAACTTTCTGAGGACACTTGAAAACAAATATTTTCCTAGTTGAGCCTCCAGATGAGGACAGTCTAGATGACACCTTGATGTCAGCCTCAGAGACTCAGCTACCCTGTACTCAGGTGAGGTGATAAGTTTACATTGTTTTAAGCCATTAAGTTTGTCACTGGTAAGCAGAAATTAAAAAAAAAAACAAAAACGAGTGCATTCTCTCCCTTCCTTTTCTGCCCTTCTTATGTCATCTTGAAGTGGGGGCCATGCTATCATGGTGTCAAGAAGGTCAAAGTGCCAGCTCAAAGAAATCTCAGAGCAAACCTGGAAGGACCCAGCACACACGCTTGCTGGCTCTCTCGTAATGACAGAGATGCCGGCTGACTAATGCTTCTTTGTCCTCAGACAGGAGCTGTGACTACAACCCTGGAGCACCAACACATTAAATACCTACTAGTGTCTCATCACACACAGGGTGGGGCAAGAGTAGGTTTCCAGTTGTTTGTGTGGAAAATAATACAGTAAGTAATAAATAACAATATAAGAATAAACTATTTCTGTGCTCAAAACTGTAAAACTCCTTTTGCTCACCCCATATGCACTACTGGATATTTTATTGGCTTTATTATACTGTCCAGTTCTAGTTAGAGTGTGTGTACATGTGTACACATGAGTGTGTGGCTTATTCACAAAATTAATACATGAAAAATATCTTTTACATTACAAAGTACATACCATGCATTCAGGCAACTAAAATGTAGCATTCATTCAACATTCGTTGAGAAGACTTTCTGTGCCAAGTCTTTTAATTTGCTTTTGAATATTTATAACTGGTAACAAATTGAGCCTCAAGTAGCCGAACCTCAAGGAATCAATGCATTCAACAAATATTTATTAAGTGATCAGGAGATAAAACCTAAATAAGAAATGGTCCCCATCTTCTAGGAGTTCAGCATACTGAAAATGGTCAAATATGTAAACCAGTACTCAAAATACAATGACAAAAGTGGACACATTACCATTGTCTGGCAGGGTAATAACTATTTTGTAGGGGACTGTGTCTAAGCCAGGAGGTGTGCACAAAATTCTATGTATCTACATTTGTTTATGAGAAAATAATTTGTTACTATATCATATTTTCTAACAAAGCCATGCCTGGGTTCGTAAGGAAAGCGCATCTTGAAAAGAGAAAGGTGTGCTAAAATAAAGATGTGACGTAATATATTGCCTGGTCCAGTAAATCGACTGACATGGTTACTTCCTAGGGTGTGTGTGGCATCCCTTCACTGTCCCTGCTCTGGCAGCAGCCTCTACGTCAGAGGTCAGAGGCTCCTGCTGTGGGTGGCATCTCTTAGAACGTGGTTGGTCACTAGTTGGGTCAAATGGTTGTGAAAGTATTTTGTGTGTGGTATCTCAAAGCACTTATTTTATGGCAACGGTGATTTGAACCACTCAAAGTTTCTGCATTGCAGTTATTGTGACAACTTTATAAGATAATGTGCACATCCAGAGTGTCTGATACAGCACCAGCATGAAAGACTCGGCCAGGGAAAGGTCTCTCTCACCATCAGTCTGTTTCCACTGAGACAAGCTAAGCGGGTCTTAGTTCTTCATCACAAGAAGACCCCAGTTCAGGTTGCACAGCGGTCATCCTCACATTACATCTATTGTAATTGACATCCGGTTCACTGCGCCTACTTAAAGTATACGATCTGATGAATTTCAGCATTTGTATACACCTGTGAAGCCATCACTGCAGCCAAGTTAGTGAAAAAATCCATGATCCTCAAAGTGTTTTCTCCTCACCCCTTTGTAGTCCAGCTTTTCCTTCCCTGGGGAGCCACTGATCTGCTTTCGGTCCCTATGAGGTAGTTCGCATTTTAAAAGACTTTTATGTGAATGACCTCTGGAAACTGAGGGCCTCAGTGCTACAAGGACAAGAGAATTGAATTCTACCAAAAAATTGCGGGAGCTCGGGAGAGGAGCCTGGGCCTCAGATGAGATTGCCACATGGGGCAACACCTGGACTGCAGTCGGAGCGACCCCGAGAAGGGAACGCTGCATCCTGGCCTGTCGCAGCTCTGAGATAGCGAAGGTGTATTGTCTCAGGCAGCCGAGTTTCTGGCAATTGATTGGGCGGCAACAGAAAACTAGAACACTGCCTTGTCGCTGACCCTATCCAGGCTGCCATTTCTGAATATTCTAAACTAATAAGAATGCTTCCTCCAAAGGGTCTAATACCATTTTTATAACAGCCTTCTTAAATTGCAGCTAAAAATGTTAACGGCAAATTTCCTTTGGTCTACTGAGACGCTGTAACTGACTTTTTATTGTTCTCGGGCTCTCTCTTGAGCATTTGATTGTTCTGATGCCTGACCACATCTGCACATTTGTTAGTCACAGAAAGATGGACTGGCAAGCAGTTTCTTTGGAGGACTGGCACTGGGAATAAAAGAATGACGGGTAGTAGAACTATCTCTCTCTTTGAATCCTTTTTCCCTCTTTTGTTCCCTCACTTTAGATCAGAACAAAATTGAAAATACAATGCAAAACCAAAAATATCAGTAAGATATATTTGACAGTTTTGACTTTTTTCACTGCCGGAGAATTTTGTTCTACATGCCTGCTTTGTCTGAGAGAGCAAGACCACGGATGCCGGCCTTCAGGCTGGCCTAGAGGGTCAAGTGCTAAGATAGTGTCATTGGTGTAAATTCCACTATTATGCAGCCATTCTGCTGTTTTCACGCAAACCTTTTAATTTTTTTGGTACACAACTTTGGTTAAGATAATGGATTTTGGAGCCAACTAACCTGAGTTCTATTACTGCATCTCCCAGTTATTCCATGTGCTTCTGCATAAGTCAGCTGACCTCTCTGAGCACCAGTGTATTTACCTTTAAAGTAGAGACAAGACCTACCAACACATGTAGTTTTGAAGAATAAATGAGATAATATATGACATGCTTGTAATGATGCCTGGAATATGGCTATTAATGTTATTAATGTTAGTGTATTAATATGTTTGCATATTAATAGTAGAAAGTTTTAAGATTGACTTATTAAAATCTGCACATTAGTAAATTCATTTTAACAAATACCAAATATTTAATAAATACTTATTATATACAGAGTATAGTGCAAGAGAAGGGTGAAATTCTAGGCCAGACAGAGAAGTACTTCTCAATCATGAGTCCTTTTGACAGAAAAATGTCTGGTATACCTCTGTGCTGATTTGAGCAATTTCTATTATAACATCACACACACACATATCTGTACTATTTCTTATGAAGGTGACATTTTATTGATTTGTTCACACAAGCACAATAATCATAGTTACTATTTGACTGTCCCATGCAACTTTACATGCTGTGTCATTTAACCACCTACAGGCCCACTGAGTTCAATTATTATCCCTAACTGTCAATGTGATTGGAAATACAGGGAAAGAAGCTTAGGAAAGAGAACAGAGTCCTCTCTCTTTCTCTCTCTCTCTCCATACATATACATATATATATATATATAAAACTAATAGTTGAAGATGAGGTCATAAATATGAAACTTTGAGAGAGAAGAAAAATTGTGTCCCCTCCCCTACCTGTAAGAAAATGGCTAAGACATATAAACCTCAGAGCCCCGTTGGAAACGCAGTCTGTCTGACCCAGGGATTGTGCACTTACCATTACTTTGCATTAGAATTGAATCAGTAGTCGGGCTTGGTTTTATTCATAGTGAAATTAATAAAGAGCTCGAACACTACCATTTAACCTGTAATGTGAGAAACCTGATACTGTCTGAAGAACAGTTGGGACTCCCCTTGCCCTTGTTAGGTCTAGTAGTATATGTCTGGGGGGAAGCTGCCACTGTAGTTTTGACGGCAGTCAAGGAGACTTGAATCCAGTTATAGATGCTCTGTTCTTTCCGTGCAGGTTCAGGGGAAGACCACCATGGAATGAAAAGATGAGAAGAGAGCTTTTCCTGAAAGCAAGTCTAGAAGGAAGATTAATAAACAAATGCTTACTTGGGAGACACTCTTTTGGCTCCTATAATTTCCAGTATTCTTCAAGACTAAGAAATACATGCTGATCTTTCCTGTAGGGCAGTTGTCTCTGCCAAAAAAAACAAGTTCTTCAAAAATGCTCTGCCACTTTGGAGTCCATAAGCATCATTTAAATTCGGCCTGGGAAAGGAGGCAATAGTTAGCTGTTGAGTGAATATGAAAGTCACCCATGTCTGTAAGGCAGATGAATAACAATGCTCTCTTCCTTATGGTTCCCATCTATACCTACAGTTGCTCATTCTGGCAGATATTACCAGTCTTCTCCTGATATTTATTTACTCCTTTTTTTCCATAGTACCAACATTTTTAACTGGGATTATGACTGCCCAGAAAAAGACCTCAGTGAGGTATGGTCATATCAGTACATTCTGGCTAATGGGATCTGAATATAAGTGATGCAAACCTCCCAAGTCATGCTTTTAAGATGAAGAAGTGTGCATTCTCTCCTTCAGTTCCCCTTCCCAGGGGCCATAACATGATTCCGATGACTGGAGTTGAAAAGGTCATCTTGAACCGCAACGTGGAAACTGTCAGAGCTGCCTTATCTGCTCCGGACTGCTTTTACCTGGGCTGCTATAGAAATAAACTGTCTTGTTTAAACTATTCTTATGTTAGAATTCTATGACAATAACTAGTTAATTTAGAATTTGATACTAGAATTGGGGTTGCCATAATATATGTAATATAAGCACTGGCTTAAGAGGTGAGCAGCAGGTAGAAGAAACACAGATATTTAGAAACTAGAGAGCTGGTAACTTGTTATTTTATGGAAATACGTATATGAAAACAGATACCTCTGATGCCTTAGAAGACAAAACACATATAAACGTGTCCTGTGAGTTGAGAAAGTTGTTGAAAAACTCAGAGTGCTGGTGTATATAGGCTGGCGATGGAGACTTTTAGCAAAGACCTAGAAAAAAGAGGGACTCAAGCTAACACTAGAACATTTGTGATTACAGATTGAAATGATCACATAAATTTAAGGAAGTTTTTCTCTATGTGTAGCCTTCCACCTAAAGAGACAATGTGTCTAGTAATTTAGGATTGTGCATCATTGAAAAATGGCTCTAAAGGTAAAGATTTTGTAGGACCTAAAACTGTGTCCCTCCCACCAGGCTTCCCGCCAGCACATCCACATAAGTCAGCGACTGCGGCTGGCAATGATCAGATTGATGTTGTCTTCTCGATCAACTCTGTTATTTGGGGTGGCTTCAAGGAAGTCACTAATAACATGGGAAGAATGGGTAAAGGCACAAATCCAGTTGATAACTTTTAAAAAAGATGATCAGATGTAAGGTGTCTGACAAGAGAATATTTTGGGCTGCTTATTTATGAAACCTGCTTGAAGCCAAACAACGACAAGCCTACTACGATTTTGAAGGGTATGTATTGCTAAAGAAACCACACATGTAGCGTGGAAAAGTCTGTGTCAGATCAACCTGGAGAGCTACCCATGAGTACATCTCCCAAGAGCAACAATATTCCAGCGCTCACCTACAGTTGCCTGAGGATGATGGATAAGGGGAATGTTCCAAGGGCAAAGCCAGGGAACTTCCAGCTCAGTGAAGAAGAAATTTCCTCAAAGAGAAGACTCAGAGGCTTTTAAATGAACTACTCAAGGCCTAACCAAGTTGCTAAACTAGAAGGCTTTTTCAATATCCACCTCAGCAAGATTTGGTGATTGCTAAAAAGCCAATGACTACTCTAGAGTTACCCATTTGACCCTGTTCTGATTGAGCATTTAAAATGTGGATATCATATACCCACTCTCCATTTTCAATCGAGTTTAGGTGTGGGGGGAAGAGACAAATAATGTTAGTTGTCAGATCCCCGGACCACAACAACCTACATTAACCTAATGGAGAGGACCACATATTACCCCAAGACTCTGGACTTTGAGGTTGATTCTGTAACTGAATGGGACTTGAGGATTAACTAATTCGGAGATGGGAGAAATGCGTTAGGCTACTAGTTGTCCCCAGTAGCCTTTCTCCCCTTCTTCCTCAGTTACAGAACTTTTAGCTAAGAGTGTGAGATGCCCAGTAAAAGTCTACATGTCCAAAAGCTCTGGCCAAGGGCAGGTGAGCAGAAGTAATATGTTTTTGGTTTTTTTCCCTCTAGATGGTCTCCTAAAGAAAGAGTTATCTCCTCCCCTCTCCTTTTCCTCTCCTGCTGGCTGAAATACAGATGTAATGGGTGAAGCCAAAGAAGCAATTGTGGTCCATGTAGTATCAGTCCTATGTTGGAATTACAGAATCACAGCAGGCTCACCACTACCTTTGCAGGGACTGGGATTAGCATTCAGATGGAGAACCAAATACTATGGGCATCCATATTCAAAAGTTATACATCAGCCTGAAAACTATTAAATAGAATATGTTCTAAGCTCCTAGCTTGACAAGTACACCATTAAATGACTTTGTGTGCCAAGTTCAAGTATAAAACCCTTGCATTTTTTTGAGTAATATGCCAGAATGTGGTGAGGTCAGAAATGAATAGCCACTTTATCCTGACCTATGACTGCTGCCACCCAGCTGTGGTTCCATTGTGCAGTATAACAGATCTCATGTCAGGTATATACATTCCGGGACACATCTAAGTTCCCACTAGGAGCTGCCACTTGGCCACCCCTTGCCTTGAGCCTATAGGAGTACAGATCAGCAGCACAGACCACACTAGGAGAGTCATGCTCAATGTCTGGAGCCAAATTTGGGGCCATTTGAGCAGGGCATTCTGGATCCTGAGTTCCTAGCACATGGTCTACACCATGGCGGAGAGGACAGAGGTTCTAGGTAGGCATATCTCTTTGGTCCTGGAGACTTCTGGTTTGTGGACAGGGTGCACATTTCAACAAGGGCCAAAGAAGGATTCTCAAAGACAAGGCCAAGGCTAAGGGCCATTCTTGCCCTAGTCTAATTGTGGTACTGCTATGAGCTGGCCAAAGGATACAGATTTCTGGCACTGACGAGCCATCATGTCTATTCTGGGCTGCTTACTCTTAAGTAGCTCCATAAGAGAGAAATAGATTTTTATATTGTTTATACCACAGCTATTTTGAGTCTTTGTTACAGTAATTATAGTTATATTCTATAACCTAACTGTCTTCAGAAAATAGTTACCTGGATTTCATTGCTGTACAATATTATACAAAAATCTGAATCTTTCCCCCTAAATCCCCATCCTCTTCTTTATAAAGTGATATTTCTATTGGGTATTTCCTCCATCATCATGGAAAATTGCCTTCTTTCACCCAGCTTCTTACGTGTATGGTTGACATCACTTACGTGAACTCTCTTCTTAGCCTCTGCCTCTGGCGTCATTTCCTGCTCCCCAGGCCTGGGCCCTGCCGACAACATGGCAGGGGACCAGTCGAGCTTGATCTAAACAACAACACAATCAGTATGTGTCTCAAAAAATAGTGGGGGAAAAAGAACACAATACTTGATGTTTCCTGTGTTTAGCATGCTTTTCTCACTTTTAAAACAATTTAAACACTTAGAATATATTTTCCAGCATTGTTTAGTCTATTTATGAATGAATAGACCAGTGTATATATCTGTACTTAACAAACTCTTTAGTATCCATATGTTTCCAATTCTGAATGCTGGTTTTCATAAATGATGTGGATATTATAGATCTCAGAATGTCATACAATTTAGTCATTCTCGTGAAAATAAGTGGCATTTATTCATTTATATTTTCTCACTTAATGACTCTGGTGACGACATCCTGAAACCTTCAGGTATCCTTCTGTGAAAGTCTGTTGATCTTAAAAGAGATAAAACCCATGCCCTTGACCTGTTTTAATGCTGAATTAACTGAAGAAAGGAGAAGGGATTGAGCTCCTTCAAAGTGTCATGTATTACACCATTGTCTTTGTATAAACTGTCCCATTTAATAATGAAAGCCACTCTCTGAGGGAAATGCAACAGGTAGGAAACTTAGACCACAAGCCTGAGAGAGAGCAAGTAACACAAATTTCTAATTCATTCAGACCTAAACTTAACCTGTACTTTAGGTTCCCATTCTCTGAAGTGAAAGCAACTTAATCTCACTTGTATTAAAAATGCCCAGAGCTATTAATTTTTCCCGTGGTTGGCATCTAAATCAGGAAGATTCGATGAGTGTCAAGGTAAGGGACGTAGTGGGGGCACCTGATCCTCAGTTTGTGTCTTACAGCCACTCTGAGACAGCCACTTTCTTTCGGCTCTAGATTTGTGCTATCCAGTGGGATAGCCAGTAGCCGCCTGTGGCTCTGACTACTGGATGTGGCTAGTCAGAATTGAAGTGGGCTTTGAGTGTGAAATACACACAGAATTGCAAAGATTTAGTATCAAAGAAACCCATTACCGTGCGGACTAGTGGAACTGCTATTATGAAAAAGGTAACTGAGTTTGCTCTGGGTCATTTCATACAGGTTTCCTGGATGTTGTTGGACACAAAGTCAGATTATAAGCCTGTTTCAGTTTGTCTGTAAAAATTAAAGTCATTTTCATTTGAAGATCACCTAGAAATTTCTCTTCTACAGGGATCTTCAGACACTAGTGAACTCATTCATTATATATTTAGAACTGAAAATTTATTCTCTGTTCCTGACTACCAGGAAAACTTCCATTTGTGTCACAAATGAATGAAGACTTCCCATGAATTAAAATATGTATGTGTGTGTGTATACACACACACACACACACATACACACACACACACACACATATATATTTAGGGATCTCTCTGAAGGCTGTACAGAAGTGATGATGTTACAAGATTAGTTGTTATTTGAGCTGTTTAGCTTTCAACAGGAAAAAAATCATTCAAAGTCTCTTAAGTAGGGACTTACAGAAGTTTATAAAGTGCTTTAAATTGCTGGGACTACCTGTCTCAACAAGAAGCCAACGTCACGATTAATAAAGTCCCTTTTTTTTTATTGTGGTAATATCAGGTAAGGTGAGATCTACCCTTTGAACCAATTTTGATGTGCACGATACGGAACTGTTAGCTAGAGGCCCTGTGCTGCACGCTTGTTCTCTAGAGCTTATTCACCCTGCACAACTGGACCTTTATGCCCAGTCAATAGCAACTCCCTGTTTCCCTCTCTTCCCAGCTCCTGGCAACTACCCTTCTCCTCCCTGTTTCTGTCAGTCTATATTACATACTTCATATAAGGGAATCATGCAGTATTTGTCCTTCTGTGACTGGCTTATTTCACTTAGCATAATGCTGTCAATTTTCATCCCAGTTGTTGCATATGAGGGATTTCCTTTTTTAAGGCTCAATAACATTCCACTGTATGTATAAGCCACATATTCTTCCTTTTTTTAAAGTATAATTCATGAACCATGCTACCACAGTCATCTCAATCCATCCCCCCTCCCACTTCACCTCCCACACTGCCCCCAGCATCTTCCTGTCCACCCTGCACCCACCCAACCATGCCTCCAAATCCCTACACCCCCTTCCCCCACTCTCCCCCTTCCCCCTCCAGCTGACAACTGTCCAAATGATCTCCATATCTGTGACTTTGTTCCTGCTCTAGTTGTTTGCCCAATCTGTCTTTGCCTTTGATTTTTAGATTCAGTTGTTGATGGTTGTGAGCCACTGCCAAGCAGCTACTCTTGATCTTCTTCTTCCTCCCAAACAAGACTCTTTAACATTTCATACGATAAGGGCTTGGTGATGACGAACTCCTCCAGCTCTGCCTTGTCTGGGAAGCACCCTCCACCCCTCAACTCCAAATGATAGCCTCGTTAGACAGGGCATTCTTGGTTGTAGGTCCCTGCCTTTCATCATTCCGAACCCCTCCTGCGAGTCCCTTCTTGCCTGCAAAGCCTCCCTTGAGCAATTAGCAGATAGCCCTGTGGGAGCTCCCCTGTCCACAACTCTCTGCCTTTTCTCTCACTGCTTTCAAGAGTCTCTCTTTGTCTTCAACCCCGCACCTTATTTGTGACATGTCTGGGTATGGCCATTTCTGGGTTCAGCCCACCCGGGGCTCTCCATGCCCCCCTGACCTCCATGTCCACTTCCGTCTCCAAATTAGGGAAGCCTTCCCCATTTCCCTTCAAATAAGGTTTTAATTTCCTGCTCTTCTTCATCTCCTCCCACATCCTGGGACATCTCCAAGGGGGCCAACATCCACATTTTCTTTATCCATTCATCCATCAATGAACTTGTAGGTTGTTTCTACATCTGGGCTGTCATGAATAATACAGCAACGAACATGGGAGTGAAAATATCTCTTCAACATCCTGATATAAGTCATTTTGGATAAATACGCAGAAGTTGGATTGCTGGATCGTGTGGCATTTCTATTTTTTATTTTTTTGAGGATTCACAAAAATCAAAATGGATTAAAAACTTAAATGTGAGACCTGAAATTAAAAACCCCTAGAAGAAAATGGGGAAAGTGACACAGGTCTTGGCAATGATTTCCAGGATATGACACCACAAGCACAGATAACAAAAGCAAAAATAGACAAGTGAGATTACATCAAACTAGAAAATTACCACACAGCAAAGGAAACAACAGAGTGAAAGGCAGCCTACAAAATGGGAGAAAATCATTGCAACTCTATGTCTGATAGGGAATTATTCTCCAAAATATATAAGGAACTCCTTCAACTCAATAGGAAAAAAAAAGAACAGACACAAACAATCTGATTTTAAAAATTGGCAAAGGACTTGAATAGACAGTTCTCATAAGAAAACATACAAAGGGCTGATAGGTATATGAAAAATTAAATAAAGTCACTCTTGAGGAGGGCAAAGCACAGAAAAAGAGGCAGGGAAGAGGAGAAAACAGAGCCAAGAAACTAATTTAGTTCCTCTCTTTTCTTTGGAGGAGAATCTTGGAGGTTTGAAGAGGTTTAGGAGGAGCTTTTTTGTCTTTATCCTTTGTGTTAAAACTTGGAAATAGGAAAAAAGAAGATAGAATCTGTTGAGGAGGCAATAATTAAGGTATTTCTCCCTGAATCTTGCTAAAACTTGCAGAAAGCAGACTCAGGGGAAGAAAAAGGATAGCTTAGGTTTTAGAGGAAGTAGCTAATTAGAGACCTGAGGCTCACAGCGAATAGGCTGAGAGGAGCAGAGTCAAGACTATTTTAGCAGAGGCACCACTCTTAGTCACCAAGTAAGGAAAACGTGACTGATTGTGATAAATTCAGATGACAGTTAGAGGCTCCAGAGTAGTTCTCTAGCTGTCAAAAAGAAAACCAACATTTTTCACTTTTGCATAGAGCTACTATAGTAACAGATAATTGGGAACACAATATCTATTCCCATCCCCCCTCTTTCTTACAGATGCAGGCTCAGGAGGGACATCAGCTGGGCAGCAATGTCACAGTGAGTGTAGTCTTCCAAAGTAATAAAAACAGAGATGTCCAGAGGGCTGGTATAAAAGACATCTAGGAGAGAACTTCCAAGGTCAAAATAAGAAAAGGCAAACACCAGATTGAATGGTGACAATCACAGGGTAGCATGCAGGAGAGAAGCCCTAATGTCCAGAAGCCAATGAAATATACAAACAAAATCAGGGGTAAGAGGTAAAGGAGCAAAAGACAATATTCATTTAGCAAATATAAAACAAATACCTATTATGTGCCAGGCAAAATCATAGATGCTGAGGATACAATAATGAATAGCACATGGTTCTTGTCTTCAAGGAGCTGACAGTCTAGTTGGGAAGGTGACAAATAAATAAGCCATTACACGCAGAGTGGTAAGTCTTATGGGAGCCTATAAACATAGTAGCCAACTGATTTGGGGGAGTTAAGAGAAGATTTCCAGAATGACACAAAGGTTTATAGTTATTTGATGAGTTCAGTTAAGCAGGTAAGATGGTTTTTCAGGGAGGAGGAAGGGAAGGTCATGGAAGATGAGGGGTGAGAGCAGAGAACAGCATTGCAGGCCAAGGGCAGCACATGCAAAGGGTTAGGATCAAGTAATAATACAAGGAAATAGAAAGCCAAAAACATGAAAGTGAGAGCTGAGGTACAGAGAGGTAAAATGTATGCCATGTTGAGGGGTTTGGACTTCATCCTGGTGGCAAAAGAAAGCATTGGAAGTATTTGCTTTTCAGCAACACTCAAATACAGACAATAGACTTCTGGGAGGTGAGGCTGAAGCCAAGGTAACAACAGGAAGCTCTGGCAGTGACATAGGCAAGAGATGTTAGTGACCAGAACTGGGATGGTGACAGTCAGGATGGAGATAAGTGGATGGATTCTGAGATACAGAAATAGAATTCAGAGGATTCAATTCTATTTATTCAATGATTGGATGCAAGATTCCAGGAGCTCTTAGAATTTGAGGTTCCAGCACATTTTCTGAATAGAGACAGACTCATCTTAGCTCCATATTCTGGGGACTTCTGTCAGTCAGCCTACTATGTG
Source organism: Macrotus californicus (assembly GCA_007922815.1). Taxonomy (NCBI): domain Eukaryota; kingdom Metazoa; phylum Chordata; class Mammalia; order Chiroptera; family Phyllostomidae; genus Macrotus; species Macrotus californicus. The sequence continues at coordinate 1,055 of VMDR010017114.1, read as the reverse complement.
AGTCAAAGTCTATGAAAACTCCTGGTTCTTTGAACAAAGATGCTCCATGTACAGAAGGAACATCAGAGGAAGTTCGGGCCTTCACTATTCTGATTGTGACAAGAACCTTTGAGATATGAATGACAAATGAGTGATCACAAATGTAGTCCTCTCAAAGGCAGACCAGATCCTGGCCCAGCTAGAGGTGGAGCCATATAAAAAAAAAACTTTCCATTTAAAAGGAACATTTTACCCTTTGCCACAGAAAGGGTGGACCTGGAGAACATTATGCTGAGTGAATAAACCAGTCAGATAAAGATGAATACCATATGATTTCACTCGTATGTGGAATCTAATGAACAAACTAAACTAGTAAGGAAAATAGAGACAGGCTCATAGGTAGAGAGCAGGATGACAGCTAAGGTGGTGGGGAGGGGAGGGGGAGGAAGGATTGCACAAAAAGGAAAAAGGGCTCATAGACATGGACAACACTGTGGTGATTGTAGGGGTGGAGAGGGGGTATAAGGGCACTGAATGGTAATTGGAAAAATACAATAAAAAATTTAAAACAAAAAAAGAATCTATGGCGCATCATTTTGTCATGTAATGACCATTTTCATATTTCAAAGACTACACATCAGGTGAAACTTTTAAAGCCTAATAATGACAGGTAGCATAAAACTGGATGCTGTAGAGTCTAAGAAGAAAAAAATGCTTGTCAACTGCAGCACCCAAGTCTTAATGGGCCGTATGGTATTTCGTGAGTAGCGGACACGAGGAACCATCTTGGAAATGGCCAGCTTACTAGAAACGCGGTGTCCAGTCAGGGTGTCTAATCTGAGATTACAATTTTCCATTATTTTCGCAAGATAAAAACTACAGTCTTTTAAAATAACATCTATAAATTGAATATTTTATACTGTCTATGTGTTTTGCTCCACAGGAAACTATATTCAATATAATATTCAATTTCACACATAAAGATGTTGGCTTTATGCTTAAATATAAATATATCTAAGAATAGTGGAGTGGAATAACCTTACAGATTTTGGAAAGCAAGATTTAAATGGAAAAGA
>VMDR010017113.1:0-20439 GCA_007922815.1 Macrotus californicus | reverse complement strand
ACCATAGGTCATTTTAAAAAATATTGATCTGGGAAAAGACATGCACACTTCACTTATAGTTTACTTAGAATCAGTATTATATAACTTCCCATATAATAATTATACTTCTATTTTCCCCTTTTAGCTTTTGAACTGTCATACATTTTATTTATACATATGTTATAATCCCTATGGTATGTTGCCAGTAGTTTTGTTTAAATAGCAAATTCTATTTTAAAATGATCTAAAAAATAAAAACAAAATCTTACATCTTTATTCACGTAGGCACCTTTCCTAGTACTCTACATTGCTTTGTATAGATCCTGTTTCCATCTCATGTCATTTGCATTCTGCCTCAGGGATTTCCTTTAACATTTTTTCATGGTGCACGTCTTTGGCTGATAAATTCTTTCAGCTTTTTCATGTCTCAAAAAACCACACATTATTTTGCCTTTAGTTTTTGCAAAATATTTTTTTTTGGTGTAGAATTCTAGGTCAGCAGCTTGTTTTATTTGGTTTGGTTTTACCCTTTTGTCATTTTAAAGATGTCGCTCCCTTGTCTTCTCACTTGCTTTGCTTTGTCTGAGAAATCTGCTCTCACCCTTATTTATTTTAATGTAGCATGTTCTCCCCCTTCCCACTCCCACCCACCCTCCCCCGGCTGCTCTGAAGATGTCCTCTTTATCACTGGTCTTGACCCATCTGTTTATGGTGCATTTTGACAGTGCAAGTCATATATCTTGTTCTTGGGGCTTGTTGAGCTTCTTCGATCTGTGAGTTTATGGCGTTCATCCGTTCAAAACATTTTTTGGCTGTCTTTTCTTCCATCATTTTCTGGGTTTCTCCTCCCCCCACTCTGTTTCAAGAACTTTAATTACGTAAATATTAGGCCCACATGAAGTTGGCCCACTACTCACTGAGGCTCTGTTCATTTTTGTTCATTCTTTTTCTCTTTTTGTGTGTCATTTTTGATAACTTCTATTGTTATTTCTTCGAGTTCACTATTCCTTTCCTCTGAAATATCTAATCTCTTTTTTCCCCATCCAGGGTAGTTCTCATTGCAGCCATGGCAGTTTTCGCATCTTATAGTTTGATTGCCTCAGATTTCTGGCTTCAGAGAAGCTCCCTTTAAAAAAATATTTCTTGTCTCTATTTAATATATTTTTAAAGATTTTATTTATTTATTTTTAGAGGGAGGGGAAAGGAGGGAGAGAGAGAGGGAGTGAAACATCAATGCCTAGTTGCCTCTCGAGAGGCCCGCACTGGGGACCTGGCCCACAACTCAGGCATGTGCCCTGACTGGGGATCGAACCTGTGACCCTTTGATTCACAGGCCAGGGCTCAATCCATTGAGCCACACCAGCCAGGGCTCTATTTATTATTTTGAACACATAGAATATAGTTATAATAATTATTTTAGTGCCCTTGTCTGTTAATTATAATGTTGGTCTCAGTTTGGGCCAGTTTCCACTGACTGATTTTCCTCCTTTTTATGTGTTGTCTAGTCTGACTTCTTTGTATTCCTGGCAAATGTGGATTGGATGCCAGACATTGTGAGTTTAACTTGTTGGGTGCTGAATACTTTAATATTTCTATAAATATTTTTTGTCATTGTTTCTGTGATGCAATCAAGTTTCTTGGAAATCTTTTGGAACTTTTGGGTCTTGCTTTTACAATTTGGTAGATGTGACCAGAGCGTCATTTAGTCTAGGGCTAATTATTCCTCGTGTCTAATGCAATACCCTTCTGAATACTCTACCCAATGCCCTATGAAAAATGTGGCTTTCCAGTCAGGTTGTGATAATGGGCACCGATTCTCATCTTGTGTGACTGCTGGCTACTGTTCCCTTTAATATCCTGGCCTCTGGTAGTTTCCACCAATGAATGTGCGGAATACATGAGGGATCTCTAGGGACATTTCCATGCTTCTCTCTGTGCACCTGTCTCCTTTCCAGTACTCTGTCCTCTGAACACCATTTGCCTTGTTTTCCCTGAACTCTAAGCTTCATATTCTCAATTCAGAAAGTCTGATGGGCTCTGCCTGGTTTCTCCTTCCCTGCTAGTGGCCCAGAAACTCTCAAACCAGGAAGCTGAGGCAGTCATGAGGCTTACCTTACTTATTTCCTGTCTCTCAGGGATCATTTTCTTTTGCTGACTAATGTCCAGTGTCTTGAAAACCACTGTTGCATATACTTTGTCTTTTTCCTTTTTCTTATTTCAGATTATTTGTTACTCTCTCTTGGCTGGAAGTAAGTAGTCCCTTCTAGTGCTTTAAAGATCCGTCTCATTGTCTCTTGGCCACTATTGCTTTTGATGAGAAGTCAGAGTCATCCCTGTTATTATTCCTCAAGGTATGACAACTTCTCCCCTTGGCTGCTATTAAAATATTTCTTTATTTTTGGTGTTTATCTATTTTACTATAATGTGCCCAGCGATGTTCTTCTCTGTATTTGTAATGTTTTTGTTTTGCTCATCTTCTTTGACCTGTGGGTTGATGTTTTACATCAAATTTGGGGAAATCTAAACCACTAATTCTTCAAGTATTCTTATACCCTGATCTCCCTCCTCTTCTTGTGAGACTATTAATATGTCTGTTAAATACAAGGTGTGTCTGGAAAAAGTCCAGCCATTGTTACTACAATGAGAACAGTTTGTGTCACATTTATGTAACCTGGCAGCCAAGGAGAGTGGTCTGGAATGCGCATGTGTGAACAATGACAATTTTACTGTACTAGTCAGTGGGGTGGTTGATGCTGTTGAGTGAGCATGTGTACCGTGTTGCCATTACATTAAAAATGACTGAGTGAATAGAGCAATGAATCTGCATCAAATTTTACATTAAGCTTGAACATTCCTCTGTGGAAACTATTTAGATGATTCAGAAGGCCACAGCTATGGACAATTGGTGATTGGCAGCTTCATTATAACAATGTGCTCGTTCACACATCACATGTCGTGCAGAGTTTTTTTTGCGAAACATCAAATCACCCAGGTTGCTCAGGCCCCTACAACCCAAATTTGGTGCTCTGCGACTTCTGGCACTTTCCAAAACTGAAATCACATTTGAAAGGGAGGAGATTTCAGACCATCAGTGAGATTCAGGACAATACGATGGGGCAGCTGATGGTGACTGGGAGAACTGTGTGAGGTTCCAAGGTGCCTACTCTGAAGGGGACTGAGGTGTCATTGTCCTGTGTACAATGTTTCTTATATCTTGTATCTTCTAATTTTCATAGCACATGGCTGGATACCTTCTGGACAGACCTCGTATCTTCCTATTGTCCCACAGGACACTGAGGTGCTGTTCATTTTTAAAAGTCACTTTTATCTTTGTTCTTCAGTTTGGGAAATTTCTATTGACTTATTTTTAAGCTCACTAATTCTTTTGTTTCCATTGTTCAATTTTCTCTTAAGCTCATTCAGTGAGCTTTTTGTTTTGTCTATTTTATTTTTTAGTTTTTGAATTTGTGTGCTTTTTTTCTGTAGTTCTCATGTCTCAACTGATGTTCTCTGTATATTGACTTATTCTATCTATACTTTCCTTTAAATCATCGAACATATTTATAATAGTTTTTAAGAGTATTTCTCTGATAATTTCAACATGTGCATAATCCTGGGGAACTACTTTTATCAATCATTTTTCCTTTTGACTTTAGGTCATGCTTTTTTTTACCTATTTGTATGTATAGCGATTTCTAAAAATGTATGCTAGATATTATGGATAAGACATGATTTATGGATTATGATATTTTCTTTAAAGAATGATGAGATTTTTTGGCTGACAGTTCATTCAGGGTGATCACATAGATCTTGCAGAGTGGTGGTTTTCAGCCAGGCAGAATTTTGCTTCCACACCCAGGAGATGTTTGCAGTGTATGTTGATATTTTCGGTTGCCACATTTGGGGCTGATGATGGCGTACAGTGTGTAGAAGACAGGAATGCTGCTAAACATACCACAATTCACAAGAAAAGCACTGCACAACTATTTCAATAGTGCTGAAGTTGACAAACCCTGCTGCAGATGTTTTAGATATTGTTAGAAAGGGTCTATTTCAGTTGCTCCCCTCCCAGCCCTAGAGCATGTCCTTTATTTTAGGCCATAGTCCTTATTTCCAATGTGTAGCCTTTCTGCAGCCTTAATGAAATGCCCAAAGTACAAAGTGAAGTCTTTTTATTCCACTCTGACTGGCTGCAACTGCGAAGTCTCCCAGCACTTTGCACCTTCTGGTACCTTCATTCAGAAATCACTCCCCAGCAGCCAGTCTCCGGTTGCCCTCACTGAGTCTCACCTTGCACAGGTGCAGTCCAATGCTTGGCCAAAGTCCTGAAGGGCACCTCTATGCTGAGCTCTGGGGGCTCCACCTTTTATATCTCCCCCATCTCAAGTAATGTTCCCTATAGATTGTAGCCTCCCAAGCAACCCTAAATTCCAAACTCTGCCTCCTCTGCCTAATGAGACTGCCAGTTACCATACTTCACTTCTGAAAGTGCCCTAGATAGAAATGTGGGGTCACTTACCTCACATGGTTCCCTCGTCAGGGGTCACAGCTGTGTTCAGTTTGTTGTCCAATGCTTGACAATAATTGCCTCACACATTTTGTACTGTTTTATAGCTTGTAATAAGAGTGTAATTCCTATAGCAGTCATTCCGTCATGGCCAAATGCAGATATCTCAGTACTGGAACTTAAATTCAACTCTAAATCTTAGGTTTCTCCAGCATTCTTCAAGAGAAACAAGATATTCTTTTAATCAAAAGTAATTCTTTGATAATATAGGAAGATTGAAATGCAGTTTTTCTCTCTAGAAAATACTAGAGAGAAACATTTTTCTTAGATCTACCTTCTTATCCCATTCTCCAAGGTTGTTTTAATGCCTAACATGACCATACGAATGATGCCTTCTCTTTACCAATGATAATGGCTATTTTCTGTCACATCCTTTCTATTGCCAAGCACTGTGCAAATAGATTAACATACATTTTACTTTACTTAATGCTCTTAGCCACCCAATTTTTCCTGTTTTACTTACAAGGAAACTGAGGCTCCAAGAGATTAAGCAACATGCCGCAGTTTTTACTAATGAAGTGACAGAGCTGAAACAAAGATCTAAGTCTCTGACTTTAAAAACTCAAATGTGTATCAGTCAGGGTAGGCTAACTGCTGGAACAAAAAAGCCCCGCATCTCAGTGGCTGAACACAGTAACAGTTTGTGAAAATGTTCTTCTCATTCATATCACATCCCAGCATGGGTTGGTAGAAATTCCTGCCTGACACAGTCTTTCCCTCTAGTGGCTCCATTTCCCCCTGGAGCCTTGGAGTTCTCTTCCCCTTTACTTCATCAGAAGGCAAAAAAGAGAGTGTGGAGAATCAAGCTGGAAGCTTCTCAGGGTAAGTGGAGAGAACATCACTTGCGACCACATTCAGTTGGGCAGAAGTGAGTGACAGAATGTCTCCTAACTACTGTGAGAGTGGAAAATACAGTATGGCTATATACTCAGGAAAAAAGAGAATGGATTTTGATGAACAGTAGGCTATTCCCAACTGTACCACATTAAGCCAGATTCTCCCCTAAGTTTCTCACTGGAAAATCTTTACACATTTTCTAAATGCAGTTTTCCTAGGCTGGGGACCTGGTTCAGTGCCACAGATAATTCTCTAGCTGGTGAAAGTTAACACAAATCATGTCCTGAGAAGATTTGCATCTTAGGTTCATGTGTCATCATCATCCTCAATTTTAAGCAATTAATTTGTATTCTTACTTTTTGACATTTTCATTTACAGGTGGTATCTACATTATTTTCATTAAGACACCATACTTGCTCTTCCTCATTTCTTCCTGTTGTGTGCCAGACCTGGGCCACCATGGGTGCGATGTCTGTTTTCTTGTCCTCTATCTTGTCCCTGCATTAGGCTTTCAGAGGAGTGTTTTCCAGTGAAAGCTCTGAGTCTGTAAAGACAAATGAGTGCCAGGAACTTTCTAACTACCCTGAGGACCATATCAGTGCTAAATTAATAGTGACAATATAATCACAGTCACTTCTTGGCTTTTTGGCTAAGATCAGGTATCATCTTTTCTTATCAGTTTAATATCTGATACATCTTCTATCTGAGAATGATATATTAAGTGGATTTTCAGAGCAAGGAGATGGAATAGAAGCTTGTTCTGTACACTCCATGCAGCGAGCTGGGATTGCCATGCTTCCAGGAAAGATGCGCCCCCTTGGGGATCAAAATAATCACAAGTGTGAGGAAGACACTTCCATAAGAGGCTTCTTAGGTGCCTCTGGGAAATTGTGGTGACACCTGGCAGACCAACAGGTAACTTAGAAAGAGGCAAATCTGCAAAGCACTTTAGTCAGGTTGCTTTGTTCAGCCTACCTAAGCCTATCTTTTGATCTGAGTATGTCTCAACCATCTGTTTTGTTGGAGCGTTTAGACGAATTTTCCAAGATTCATTCCAACTGCATCTGCCCTCATCCAGGACCTCCCTTGTCTTCCTAAGGACATTTCCAAATTTTTCCTGTCTTTAATATCTTCCTTCCTAACTCCTCCTACAAAGACTATCATTATCTTTAGAGAGTGCAGTTCACAGAATGTCTTGTTCTTGCTCAGCCACCTTTGGTGTCAATGGCACCTTTCCCTCTCCATATCACGGCTCTACCTCATGTCTCTAACTTTGGCTCTGGTGTCTCCCTCACACATTCTCCAATCCAACCAGACTGATGCCCTTTATGTACCCGATTTCCATGCTGTTCCAAGTGAAGTTCCCTGTGCCTGGGTACCTTCTCATCCCCATATCTACTCCTTAAAGCCCTACCCAGTTTTCAGGGCCCAAGTAAAAATCTATCTCTTCTATGAAGCCAGCACCCATGTTTCTGGTTAAGTAAACTCCTCTCTTGTTTGTGTCTGTGCAGCACTTTGTATAGTTACAGTATGCTTTGTGTCCCATTCCCAACTAGGTCCCAAGCTCCTGGGGAGTTGGTGTCTTGTGAACCTCCCTGTCCATCTCCCACAGTGCCCATCATTACACCTTGTTCCCCGAAGATGCTTAAAAAGCTGATTGGGCAAAATGAAAAGCAGGATGTGACATCAACTAAAAAAAAGTTTCCTTTTATATCCCACCTATGAGTGAAATCATACGGTTCTTGACATTTTCTGAGTTATTTTGCTTAGTGTGATATTCTCAAGATCCATCCATGGTGTCATGAATGGCAGTATTTTATCTTTCCTTATGGCTGAGTAGTATTCCATTGTATATATGCACCACATCTTCTTTATCCAGTCATCTGTAAAAAGGTATTAAACTGAAAGCAATGCATGAACAAAGCAGAAAAATTTTTAAAAAACCCTCACAGACACAGACAACAGTATGGCGATTACCAGAGGGAAGGGAGTGGGAGGTAGGAAAGGGAAAAGGGGTTCAAATATATGGTGATGGAAGGAAATTTGGCTTTGATTGGTAAACACACAATGCAATACACAGGTGATGTATCATAGACTTGCACACTTGAGACCTATATAATTTTATTAATCAATGTCACCCCAATAAATTTAATTAAATAAAAAGGCTAAAGTGAATAGATAATGGTAAAGAAAAAAAAAAACTTTACCTTGAATGAATCCAGAACTAATAACAGATTGTTCTCAAAATGATTTGATAATATGACTGAGATAATGTACATACACACAACCTAGAAGTGTGCATTTAAATGACCTTTTGTGAAAAAAGATACAATTCCTTCAAACTGTTATTTTTTAAATATATCTGTAGTGTCTTTTGATGGTCTGCATTTTCTAAAAGATAATAAATATTGAGTGCATCAATTAGGTCGGAAGGAATGTTGGAATTATCCCTATACAATGTATTCTGATGACCAGTTTCCACAAAGACATCTTAAATAATAGGTGCTCAGGGTGCCTGGAATCTGCCCCTGCAGGTGGCTTCTTCAGCAGGTCCCTGGTGCAGTTTTGCATCTGGACTGGCTTTGCCCCAGGGAAACACACTTTGGTAGGAAAGCACAAGGGCTGCTGCATGTGAGAGGGACCTTCAGAGAGACTGGTCATCTTCATCAAAATTCTAAATGCATTGAAACTGTCATTCAAAGAGTTAACATCTGCGAAACATAAAAAATGCTATGGAGAGGTTTCAGGCAAAGCATGGGGAGACTGATAAAATTATCAGTGAATTAAATTCAGACAGATGGCTTTGGAAAGGAATGAAGTACACAAACACAAACCTTATGTAGAGTATAATGACTCTCAACTCACTCTGACAGGGGCTTTGTCAACAGGGTAAGCCTTTTTTTAAAAAAAAATCTGGATTTTAGAGCAGTTGAAAAGAAATTTTTTTCTGAAGGTATGGTTTAGTACTTAAAGCAGTGAGAACAACAATAGCATCTAAAGCTCCCTGGCCAGCCTGAGACTATGAAGTGCCCAGTGTAGGTACCCAGCTTGGTGGAAGGCACATGGTGGGCATCATGCAGGCTGTTGCTCCCCACTGCCTTTGCAGTCACCGCCCACCTCAGTGCAGTTGTTAAAGTGTTTCTACAGAGCAGAGGCCAGTCATTAGCTCTGCTGGTAACAGTAGGATGATGACAAGGGAGGCTTTCAGCCATTAAATACGTGCACATGCACACACACACAGAATAAAGGCACAAATAGACTGATTTCTGCTTTTCAATTTTCAATTTTTATTGTTGGTCACATTGAAAAATAGAGCTCCTACTTTCTAAAAATGGAAACGGTATCCTAGTTGATAGTATCCTCTTACATTTAGATAAAAAATGATGAGAAAATAATGTGTTATTTCTCTCTCAGGGTTTCTTTTTTCTTGTGATTTCTGTTATCTTCCCTTATTTGGCTTCAGGGACTCTTCTTTCAGGTGACAGGCCCCAGCACATTTACGCTTGGATGCGGCTAGCCAGGCTGCTGCTTAGCGATGGACTTTGCCTTTGTTCCAGGCCAGATGTTCTGTTTCTCCCTGGTAACAATTTGCATTGTGGTACCTTATTATATGGGTGCACTCTCTGGAACTGGTGCCAGAGTAGCCTCTGAATCAGCCAAGAGCAGCGCTGAATCAATGAGACAGCTGGCGGCCTCCCTGGGGAGGGAACATTTTTTACCTTTTTGATTCATGCAGTCTCCGCTAGTTCAGATCCAGGATGCCATGAATGATTTTTCTTAGCGACAGGTGAGAACAAAAAAGCTTTGTAAACCTAATTCAATAGAAGCTGGAGACTCAGTGTGCTATTGATTGCAAGGAGAAGACGATGAAGAGGAGGTGCACACACAGTCCGGTTGCATTTTCCCCATCATCGACTTCTGTACTTTCGCCTGTGTTGGAGTTGTCAGGTTTGCCGGGAGGAAAAGCTTGGAAATCAAGAGTATTGTGTTTATTGACCTAGGATTAGGATTTTAATCATGTCTCTGAGACTGCATGTTATCTACAAAAACAAGAAAATGACTCTTTCCTCATTTTTTTTTAGCTATAAAATTCACTGATCTATTGCTAACTTTGCTAAAATTTCAAGGGTACTTTAATAGGATTATTCATATCATCTAGGTTTCAATGTTTGGGATGTGCTTATTTATTAGGGATATGGATTTGGGTAAAAATCATCCATGTTTACACTCAAGCAAACGATTACAACTCAGTGTGGGCCTTGCCCTAGGTCATGCCCTTATCAGCACACTTTCTGAATCAGCAAGAGTGTCAGACTAGCACTCCCTGGTTTCCCACTGCTCTGTGAAAGCAAACCCGTGCTTGAGCCGCTGCAGTTGGAGGACCATTATGAGACAAGATGGCACAGCACCTGGGAGCTCCAGTCCTGGTGTGGCTGAGAGGTAAAAATGTGACAGTAACAGAAGTCAGGGACCCCACAGTGCATCATCCCCATCAATCACGGCAGACGTATTGGCAACATGATGGATGATACCCAACTGCTGACCTTGGTGGGTTAGCCTTTGTCACATAAGTAACAGAATAAGTCAAAGCAGTGGGTCTACCATCAAACAGAAGCAATAAGCTGTGACAGCAGCAGAGGGAAAATGAACATTAGTGTCAAATGTTGTTTATATTTCTGAGCTGGGAAGAGCAGGTATCTTACTGTTCAACGGTTGAATGAGATGGGATTTTTCAGGAAGGGGGAAAATAAGTGTCATCATTGCATGATTGTAGCAGTATGAGTTTCTCTCTCTCAACTGAGGTATAACTTAGACTAGAGTGTAGTGGGTCCGTGGAGCAGACACTGTCATAAGGTGAAAACTTACAGCATGGATCTCTTTATACCTGAAAACACTTACCCAACCAATGAGCAAATCCCATCAAAACTAATGTCTCAACTCCATTTGCAAGAGGCTCATATACATACAGTTTAACATTCAGTTGGTGACAGAGGGTTTGGTTTGGGAATAGAAATAACTGAGTCATAGATTCCTGGTGATTTTCTCTTGTTGGTGACTTGTCTCTCAAAGCTTCACAGTTACAGGTGATTTATCCCAAGTCCCTTTTCTGAGTTTAAATATTACTCGGTTGGTCATAAAAAGTAGGGAGGAATTCTCAGTAAGATATCTCAATAATAAGCAGTGGGACCTCTGGAGGGCTGGATGGCTACAGAGGATCAAGGAAACAGAGAAAAAGATAATGATCGACTTGCTTCTCATAAAAAAATGAAGTTAGAAAAAGACTGAATCAAGGTCTGCTCATTTATCTTCCTGTTGGCTTTATGCCAAGTGGTAAAGACTAGGGTCAGCTTTATCAAAGAAGAGAGTTAGCACCCCTAGCCATGACCTTAACACAATGAAATCTCTGAAAATCTTGTCTCATCCCTTCTGGAATCAATATTGAAAAAAACAAGACACCTAGATATCACGTGCTCGTCTCCCCTTCCAAGCCCAAACATTTACGTTGGAATTCCAAGGCATCCAGTCAAGGGGAGCTAATCAGGTGGTGCATTTGTATTGAGGGGTCAGACCCTGCGTATTTCCAATGCAGCCAATTTCGAGTTGGTAGATGTTTTTCCCCAAATATCTTCTGTGTGCTTACCCCTGTGCCAGCCATATGTAAAGGGTTTGTTTTAAGGCAAACACAGGAGACATTATTTATCACAGCAGTCTTTATAAACTATAGGAATTTCAAGAGATGGATATAAGCTGAAAAATGCTTTTGGGTCAGGAAGGATTTAGGGAAAAAAACGAGCAATATTATATGCATACTAGCTTTATTAAGGAAAGGAAATCTAGAGGTGTTTCCAAGTCAACCTTCCCCCTTTTGAGAATGGTTCCCCCTTCTGAACCTCTCTCTCCAAGGATGCCCTGATGATATAAGCCACTTGTCTGATCCAGCAAGACACTTCTTGTGTTCTCTAGTTCTTGTGATGGGAACAGACACCGAGAAGTCAAAGCATCTGGATGTGCTCTGTGTGGCTGTGTGGACTGGTGTCTAGAAACAGGAGCTAAGGTGTAAACCCTGATGGTATCCTGGATGGGTTTCTTTCCTTTCTGGATGAATGCCTACGATGCTGCTAGACTGAAAACTGAATTAGTTTTCTTGGTAATCTTTCCCATTCTTCTTGATGGCAGGATTTATAAAACATTTCTCTTTGGGTCTACGTATCATTTTGAGATCACATCATGATAACTCTATGTGTGTATGCCGGGAGGGCAAAGTTGCAAAGCAATTACTCAGCGGGGCGGGGGAAAGAAGCAATTACCAGAGCACATTTTAGCCCCGCTTGTCAGAGCGAGTGTCCCTGTGGCACAAGGGATGCATTAACTTGGGCAGTGTCCCTTTTTGGAGGCTTAATTTAGTTTTTTCTTCCTTTTAATTGTGTGATTCCAGTATTTTAGCTACAATCCCTGGGCTGTAAGAACCTTTAAACAGCTCTTTATTATGAGGCAGGGCATGGGCTTTTGACAAAGATTAAACAGAAAAAGTGCATAATTTATAGGAAAACTGCATGATGGACTTTTTCTTCACAAAGAACATTGGGGTTGCATTGGCACAAGCCAAATACCTTTTTAATGAATAGTCAGTAATCAGCAGCAGCTACTGTAAGTGCTTACATTTTTTTTCTCTCCTGTGCTAGGAGGGCATAAATTAAGCATCTGAATGCATAGGCCCATGGCTACCCGCCCCCCCTGCTCCGATCTCCTTCATCAGCTCAGGCTCAGTTTAGAGCATTATGGAAAATGGAAGGCAAGTCTCTTTTAATGTGTTCCATTTCCATCCACTTTAAATACGTGGGAAAAAAATGTTGGCAATACATTCCACTTTCCTTTTTGGGTCTAGACCACAGTTTGTGTTTGAAGACAGCAGCTTTATGTTCCAGAATATAAGAAAAAGAGTTTCTTCTACCAAGCCATTAAAATAAACTGAATTGCCAAGGTGTCTTTTTTTTATTTTAATTTTAGCAGAGTTTTATCAAAATTGTAGGCTTTCAACTTGCTCATTCCTCTAAGATTTTGAACATACTATTTTCATCACTTGGAATGTATTCCTCCCTCACCCCCCATTTTCTCAATATTTCTAATTGTAACAAAAACCCAAACAGAATACTTCAGGAAATTATTCTTTTCTAATCTCATCTGCAGCCAGATCCTGCTTACTCCCCCACTCAATGGTTCCTTTGCCTCTGTCAAGTTAATATGAACAGATTGTTATTCATTTGTCATTAAGATGCTTTCTAAAAGTTTAAGAGTATTTTTAAAATTCTAGACATATTTTATAATTGGAACAATGTTGTATATTGTAGTTCTAGCTCCAAGCCAACCACAAATCTATTTAACCCAAAGTGTGGATTAAGTACAAATATTTAAATTTAAAAAGTAGCATCAGAAAATACTATGGCAATATTGACAGTAAAATAAAATACTAGAGTTTTATGTTTGCTAGCACTGTTTTAAATCCTTGACAAGTATCAGTTAATTGGCTTTTAACAGTGTTTCTGTAAGTTATGTACTATGATCCTACTAACTTCACAGAGGAGGAAACTGAGGCACAAGGCAGTTCAGGTCATTTCTCAAGTTTGCTCAGCTAGGATATGGCAGAACTGAAATTAGAGGCCAAGGACTTAAACAAACAAACAAAAAATCCTATGATTTTAACTGCAATGTTAATTTTGTTTAAGATTTAAAATTTTTTTTTTACTTTGATAATTGAGGTATAGAAGAAAGAAAGCTTAGAAGACAACTTTAGGAGATACATTCAGAAGATAACTTTGGGGCACTGTGAGGTGCTTTAGATGTTGGCCAAAAAATGCTGTTGAAGTCCAGCCAGTTGCTGCTTTCTTATCAAGTTTTTTGACTTACAAAAGCAATAGAAAGAAAAGAGTGTAAAGAAAGCAAGTGGAAAATTTTCTATATGAATTTGGTAAGGATTCAATACAGATAGAAAAGAGGAAGGGAATTAAAGAGAATTTATGAGAAACAGATTTGAAAAATCGAAACAATGAGCATTAAAAGAAAAAAAACACGCCAGGAATTGTGACATATGCCCAAGTTCTCTTTAACAGATCCAAGAGAGAAGTCTTCATAAATGTGGGATCTGATTGTTTCCTCACAGGCCCACAGGGAGGCAGTGTTGTCTGAGACAGCTTTGTAACTACAGCTGCTTAGCCAGGGCCTTGGGTTTGTCCTGGAAATAAGGTGACAAGTATGTATGGGATGTTTATTATTCAACTGTTACAACTTGGAGAAGGCCTTATTAATGATGGCTACTTGTTGTTATGTTTGAGCTTTCTGAGTTTATGTTTTCCATTAATTCAGTGAATTATAGTATTTTAGGACAGAGAACATTGTATCTTTCCACACCTCCTGCAGTTGCATTTCTCACATTTGGAGAAATGGCAGAAGTCATTCCTACAGAGTGCAAAAGCTAAACCTTTCCTTGGAAAAATCACCTTCCTGATAAGGTGTTTCTTCACCCAGGTAAGTTTCTTATCTGGTAGTGATCTGAACATGATATTCACCCAAACCTATTATTGTAGAATAAATGTCATCCAGTATTCAGAATCTTGATTTATATATAAGAGATTTTGTGATTTAAGTCTGGAATTTCATCAGATGAAAGCAGTGAATTTTGCTGCTTTCTTTTGTATTGCACTGTTACTTCCCTGAGGAGGCCCCCTGGCATGGGGGAAGAGTCCTTGAAGGTCCTTCTGAGCTCTGTAAGTACAAGGGAAGTGTGAGAAGGGAAGTTGGAGAAGGCATTTTTAGATTGAGGTGAACTGCTGGTCCCCTGGCCTATGTGGGACAGGCAGGGATGGAGCTGGGGACTGGGGGAAGCTACAAGAGTGGGAATTGGGTGGAGGGTGGGGCGGGGAGACACTGAATGGAGGACACCCAAGGGATGATTTGGGTAGAATGTAAACACTGGAGAAGTGAAATGTTTAGCTTTGCATTAGGTAAGCAGAATTCCAGCAAGTCAGGATCAGCACATTTGTGCCATGTAAGCCATTTCCCTTCTGCAGCCCACTCATTAATTTTCGGAAGCCTGACAGAATGGCTAAAAGGATGATCAATTTCAAGTGTCACTCCTGGCATGTTTTTAGCCTTATGTAAAAGGAGTTCCTGACAAGTACTCTTAGTGCCCTCAAAACGTCTCCTATTATTAAATATTGGGAATAAGCTGAAATAATGAAACTGCCTTTCTTCTGTCACCCGAGTGATTGGTTTAGAAGATATGGGATCAGGGTCTGGTACTGACTTTTAGGGGCCTTAAGCAGTCAAACCAGCAAAACCTTAAGAGAAATGGACACATTTTTGGAGAACTACTTTTCCTTAGTGGAATTGTGTTGAAAAATGGGATATCTTGACTCATTTCCAAGTGATTTCATAACATTGTTACCTAGTAGGTAAAAATCCTGAGTCTCTCCTCCTACTCCCTGTCCATTTTTATTCTAGTGTGTTGCTTTAATCCTGGGCAGGTTGCTGGTGTCGCTGAGCTGCCCCTGAGAGAGCTGGGGATGTCTCTCTACCAGAAGGACAGTGTGTCCTTCCTTCCTTGTGTCTCCTCTATTTCTCCTCGCTCACTCATTTTTCCAGTCTTCCCTGGATGTCGCATTTTCCTCCTTTTCCTTTCAATAACACCTTCAACCTTTAAATCTTTTCCCCAAATCACGGGCAATGCCTAGACATTTGGCTGTCTCTTGGAACTAGAACATTTGTTGATGTTGGCCTTAATTCCTTTTATATTGAATATTTGGTAAATTTGATTTCAATTCCCTTTATATCCGAACATTTGGCAAACTGATACTGTTCCCAGTGTGCTTGGTGAAGAGAGGAGATGGTTACTGCAGAGCCCAGTTACAGAGTTCTACCACAGAGATGTGGAAAGGGGTAGCCTTAAAGTCAGACCCTGCATGGCCCTATAGAGGACAAGGAGTGGCCAATGCATGTGCCTGCTCACAGGGACCAGGCAGTTAAGGGAAGTCAGTCAATGGCACAGGCCTGTACGGTGGAGAAGAATGGGAGACCCACTCATCTGTTCAAAGGGGCAGCAGCTACTCCACTCTGTCCATCCTTTGGAATGTGAGATCTACATGAATTTACTTGGTTTGATGCTAACTAGTCAAAAAAGTATACACTATCTAGAAAGAGAGAGAGAGAGAGAGAGAGAGAGAGAGAAAGACATATGAAAAGAAAGAAAAAGAAAAGGGGAGGAAAGAGGAGGCCTGGAGTACTACTGGTAGCTTGTTTGTGACCCCTACCAGAAATACCATAAATTCTGGAGAGAGAGCATTGTAGTTTTGTTACACCTGGGAATCTTAATGTTGCCACAGTGTTCTGACAGAAGATTGAGCACAAACACTTTTCTAGCTGAATGTTCATCCACTCATTTAAAACTCTTAACTCATGAGAATGTGAAATTCTGAACGAAGACTAGAAACAATAAACTAATGAAATATCACCTACTTAAAACACAAAGAGCTCTTAGTGTATAAATTGATTGCATTGGATCCAGCTAAACTGAAATCAGAGTCACATTCTAACTGCTCTTTTACTTTAGCAAAATAGCAAAGACCATGAGATGATATTTTTTGGTGACAGTTTTAACAAGCCACGCGGGTCTTCGGTAGACGGCAGTCTTAGAACAGCGGTGTCTGCCGGAGCCAAGGCCAGCTCCGTGGAGCTGACTCAGTGGGTTAGAGGCGGAGGGTGTGTAAAGGGCTTTTGAAAACACATCCTTCATTCCGCATTCACTGCTGCTACTAATCTCCTAATGCGCTTCAGTAAATTTTTTCTGGAATGTCACTTGCAGGATATAGTTTCCAAACTGAGTTGTTTTTCGTTCTTTGCAGCAGTTACGAATTGTTTCTTTTGTCGTAATAGAGCTGTCAGGCTGCTGATAATCACGTTGGCTTTGATGTCTTTCAAGAGTAGACACACACAGAGAAGGTTGGGAGACCCGATTGACACGACGCTCCCCCACTGATGCAAAGTGACTGACTTAACCGAGGGGAGGAGACGTCCAGACAACGCGACATGGTGCAGAGGACGCACAATTTTCTGTGCTGAAGGCCCGCTGACGTCTGAGCGCTGGGCTGCGAGCACCTCCGTTCAGATGTGTTTCTCACCCATTCGCCTTCAAGGCGGGCCTCAGATCCCAGGTGCCCTTCCTTTCACAATCCGAGTTGAAACAGCCTCCCATGGACCAGCGGGGCATTTCGGTTTTCCTCATCGGTGAGTTTCCTCTAGCTTTTACCCAGAGCCTGGAAACTGCGGCCTGCTGAGCTTCCTGGGGGTCCGGAGTGCACCCTCGCCCGTGAGTTCCCCACAGTCCCGAGGGAAGCATCAGCCACAGTGTAGTCCTTTATACGGAGGATTATCAGAACGCTAGTCCCCACCCGCTGTGGGCTCTTGGTGAAGCTAAGTGTCACGCAGGGGTGGAGCTGCGTCCCTAAACAGGACTCTGGGGCCTGATGGGTCAGGGCTGTGTCTTCTGGGCAGTGAGTGGCCTCTGGCGGCTGAGTGGGAGTCCTGAGCCCGCACCCTGCCAGTCCCCTGCTGGGGGGTCCAGGCTGTGCAGGGCACCTCTGCTTTCCCAGCTGACCGCCGCTGCTGGCCCTGATCGTACACCTCTCTGGGCGGGTGACTTTCACCTTCCTGGGCTCTGTCAGTCATGCATTCAGCCCAGTGACCTTTCCTTCACATCCCTGTACTGAGTGCACATTTACACACGCAAGCCATGTCAGATTCCTTGCTGTGTCTTCTACAGCATTGTGTCAAGCACAGCTTGTCAGCAACCTGTCACCCACAGTCCAAAACCAACGCTCCTGCTCATTGTTTCCCGCGCTCACCTCTACTCTCTCCAGCATTGGCCAGAGGCTCAGTGCCCAGCAGAGGGGCTCGTGTCATGCGCAGTGGAAGGCAGGATTAGGAGGAGCTCTGAACTCTGTCGCCTGCCGGAGGTCACCTCTCTGTGAGCAGTTCCAGCCAGGCTTTGCTACGTGTAGTTTTTCCCTGCAGCCCTTCCACCCTGCTTATCACTTACCCCTGCCCATGCGTGAGAAGTTTTGGCAAATATGAAGTGCGATCTGAAACTGGACGACTTCGGGACTTGAAAGGTGAAGGTCAGAGACAATACCGATGCAATGAATGGGAACTAAAGGAGACTGCAATTAAATTGTCGCCAGTACACCTCTGTGGGGGTAGGTGCTAAAGAAACGGTGGGCTTGGAAGAGACACCCATGGACTCCTTTAAGGTTTTGCACAAGACATGAAATAATTGACTTTGTTTTAGACATAGGTGCATTGCCTCTGAAGCCTAATGGTCTTTCCGTGGGTCTGCACTTCAAATATTTCATCTCTTTCTCTTTTCCTTACTAGGTGTAGAAACACTTCCTACATTAATGGCACTGAAGTCACTCCAGCTGAATTTCCTTGGCAGTAAAACGGCCATGTGGCCACCATATGTGTGCGAAGGGCATGCGTGTCATCCCTCGGCTTGTCTCTCTGTGAGCAGTGGGTGTGAACACATGTGTACACGGCCCCCAACAGTCTCTGCCCTGTCTTTGCCTAGATAGGTAACGTCTTCTGTGGGAGGTCTGCAATGAACTCTGTGACCTTGGCAGCCTCCTGCGATTCTTTTTCTTAGAACTGTTGCGTTCAGAGGTAGCATAATATCAACAGTTTTCTAACAATTTGTATTCCTTAATCTGCTGACCAATTTCCAGGCTGGGGTGTTTAAAAATCTTTCCTTTTTCCTTTGAAATCTTGTCTTTTCCTTAAACTGAAAAACTGTATAATTAGGTGGTATACTAACTATCAGTAAAATAAAAAAGGAATTTCTCAAGATTTAACCCATTATGTGCCATCTTTAGATAGCACCTGGCCAAGGTGCCGGAGAATGCATGGCCTGTGCATTTATGTTTAGATTGCATTTTTTTTCAGTAATTGAGTAATAATAGTTCATTGGCAGACACAGATTATATAAAGTTCTCCAATAGTTTCCAGTTTGTTCAAATTTCTATCCTTGTCGCCAGCCTGGGCTTGATTTCCCAGCTGCAGTGGCAATATTCTCTGGAAGCTATGTGAGAATTTCACCTTCGCTCTTCTAGAAGACACGGAAAGACCGACCGATGGGGCTCTAAGGGGGTCATTTTGTATCTTCCCATCTCCTAGTCAAGCAGTGCATCTTACCCCATTCAAGTTTTAGAGTCACGCAGAGGGAAGGCACCGTTTTGCCTCTTTTACCTCAGTCAGGTGTGTAGGCCAACAGGCCTGTGTGTGCCTCATACGCCGAGTTCTCGGTGCTGATCGCAGAGAACTTCTCTGTAAATGGTCCTGGGAATAGGATTTTTATTACAGTTTGGTCTGGAAGCACAAGCTCTGCTCTGGTTCTTCCTCTTGCTCTTCTTCCTCTTTCTTCTTTCTTTTCTTAATGTGTGTGGAGCCAAAGGAAGTCTGCAGAAGTCGGAGGCCATGTCTTTCCACGGCCTTGTAGGGGGTCCGTTGTAGAGGTTCCTTATTGCAGACCATGCACTTGGCATCATCTTTACAAGCATGACAGACGTTTCCACTTAGTTACAAGACGTGTTTCTGAAGACAAATTAGATCTTTACTACTGAGAGCAGAGAGTTTTTTTTTCAGCCAGAAAAGATCTCACTAGCTTTTGTTATTAATAGAATCCCCCGTGTTACCACATAGCTTTCTCACTGTGCATCTCCCGAAATGCTGCTCACATGACTGGGGATTGGGTGCAGTTAGGAAGCTGGTGGTGTGATTAAATAGCCTTGTACTATGTTGGGGCAGCCTGGAGCCAGACTCTTCAGAAAATATGTGTAAAACTCCTCACATTTCTGTTATTTTAATTATACAGTGTAACATACACACACATTTCCCAGAAATGGGTACCCCACCCACCCCTTAAATGTCCACTAAAGATTGTTATAAATATATTAAATTCTCATAATTGATCAGAAATTCTAAATAAATGTACACCAGAAAAATAGTTTTGTTAAAGGATCCAGAGGGTGAGGTTGAACCAAGGGCCAGTGAAAGGCCAGGGCCTGATGTGGTCATAGGTTGGGCGCCCAGAAGCAGACTCTGAGCTGAGGATCAAGGTTTGAGTGACCTGCCGAAGACATGCTCCCTGGACAAACAGAACAGAGGGAACCAAGGGTATCATTCCCTGCTAAGTCTGCCTGAGCATTTAGTGGTCTTTGGACGTTAAAATTCAACAACACTTCTCATTTAAAATTCAATGTCACGAAGCCCTGTTTGAGGGCTGGGAAGGTCACTTCAGGGCCTTTACCAGCCCCTGACATGCCATGACCAGGCCCCAGGCCCTGGGCAATGAAGTGACAAATTATCCTGAAAGGACTGATTCACGTTCCCTCTCTCATCCCAGAAAGGTAGCAAGTCCCATTTTAAAATTTGGTAGCTGGAGTTTTGAAAGCTCAGGTATGGTTGGGAGAATAATGCCTCTCCCGCCCCCGCAACCCTCAAAAGATGTCTGTGTCCTAATTTCTGAAATCTGTGAATATTTTATTTTACATAGCAAAGGGACTTTGCAGATAAGATTGAGTTAAGGCTCTAGGGATGGGGAGATTTTCCTGGATCGTCTGGATTGGCCTAATGTCATCTGTCACAAAGGTCCTTATAAGATAGAGACTGGAGGGTAGAGTCAGAGAAGGTGTGGTCATATGCGGAAGAGGAAAGGGCTGTGACACAAAGAGGGAAGGTGGTATCTAGAAGCTGGTAAAAGGCGAAGAAGAGATGCTCTCCCAGGGTCTTCGGGAGGAGCTCAGCCCTGCCAAGACCAATTTTAAGCTTGTGAACTTCAGAACTGTGAGATAATACATTGATGTGGGTTTAAGCACTAAGTTTGTGCTACCTTGTTGCAACAGCAATAGAAATGAATATACCTGGGATCTAGGAGTGTTTTTCATTTGGAGGTACCCTTTACATTTCCTTTTTCAGAGAGCTGTTTAGAGGTTTCCATGAGCTGAACAGGGACA